>OOIL02006555.1:1877465-1911882 GCA_900332095.2 Cuscuta campestris
TCCCTCGAGGCCGACACTCAATAACCCGAAAACAAGAAAACAAGACTGCACGCTTAGTTTAAAGCTGAGTGCGAATATATATCTAGCGCTTAAACTAATTCATACACTAACATGCATCAATATATAATCATATAAAATTTGAAGAATCGGCAAATGCCATTATTCAACATCATGTTTAATTAATTATTCGATTTAGATCTTACATAATCACAATACACCTAACCTACTTGGCTAAGGTTCATACTAATTAATAGACTAGAGTTACGAACACTCAAACAGATCCCTCGAGGCCGACACTCAATAACCCGAAGAAGATCTTCAATTGTTGGTTGGAGCCCCTACAGAAGTGATCCCTAAGTAGATCACGGACTCCAGTATACGTGCATTTTTAATTTAACCCAATGTGTATGCGAACACGCCTCACAAGGCATGAATTTTAAACATAATCTATTGGTTGTTTCAATATTCTCATCAATTCAATTCAATCCAGATCCACCCAGATATACTAGATGGCCAATTTCACAGTTTCAGTTCAACACACAATCATCACCAATAAGCTTTACTACACAAATATATTTAATTTAACACAAATAATTGGATTCATTTTAAGAAGTTATTTTTCAACAGATATAATTTGATAATAACATTTAATTATTTACAGAAAAAATTATATTCTATTTGTGATTAAAAATATTACAAAAAATCAAACTAGTACGATAATTTTGATTCAACTCAGTGAGCTAGTGTTTAGGCCCCGTTTGGTACACGGAATTCAAACTATAGAATTGGAATTGAGAACTTCAATTCCAATTCTTGTGTTTGGTAGCACAAAAATTATGTGAATTTGGAATTGGTAGTGCAAAAAATGAATATGAATTGATGAATTCAATTCTATGGAATTGAATCTCATGGAATTTCAATTCAATTCCAATTTTATCAAATTCCGTATACCAAACGGACCTTAATAAATAATAATTTCCCAAGTCTCTTTATTCAAAGTGCCCAGTGTGGTGGGATCTGCGGGGACTACGGTGATCCCTAGGTAGTGGATGGAGATCGGAGAATGAATACAGGACAAAGCTCCCACTTCAATTGGCAGAACCCATGAAAAGAATCGATTTTGATTGTTGAATATGATGCAATAAATAAAACAGGGGATCGGAAAAACAAAAAAACAAAAAGAGAAGAGATGGCAAAAAAGAAAAAGTGATCGAGAGATTAAAAAAAAAAAGAGACTGTGGATTCGATAATGAAATGAGAAGCAAAATGGGGAAGTGGGACAAGTTCGTTGTAGTCATACAGAGCTTTTCATAAATGATAAACTAACCCTAATTTTGTCAATCTTTAAATTTAATTATATGCATACATGATGTATGTAATTATTTATAGAATAATGTCATAAATGATTCCCAATTATAAGTGGCTTTTTACATTTTAGTTTCTAATCCTATGATATTACATAAATTGTCTCAAATTTTTAGAGTTCTTTTATAAATAGTTATTTAGACCAGATATGACAAAATATTTGTTATACAAATATCCATATATGAAGGATCGATTGTGGAATAGTTTTTAAAAATTGTGAATCATTTTTGTGATATTTTAGAATTGGGGACTAAATTTGGAAACTGCATGTAATTAGAGACTATTTATAAATTTACTCTTATTTATAATTTTTTTAGTTTTCACACACAATTATATTTTATATATTCTCCCTGTCGCAAAAAATAATTGTCACAATACGTATAATGTAACAAAATTTTAAATTTTTCAATTCATTTTATTTAAATATATATTGGTATCGAACTCCAATATAAAATAAAATTTACATATTTAAAAATTATTTAAAAGTTCTTCAAAATAGGATGTGAAAAAAAAAATATTTTACTTTATCAAATAATCGATAAAAATGTACAAATAAATAAAAAAAGTCGTGATCTTTAAATAGTGAACAATGACATTCTTTTTAAAACAGGTCTGTATTGTTTAAATTGATGTTATTCTAGAATGTCGTGGAGGTTTTTTTTATTGTTTCACTTTTATTATTTCTGCTTTTTTTTCACTTTAATCGGGATTCCCTTTGTCCGGGATTGAAACTTTAGAACCAATATAATTCTTCACTTGCTGTTTGCATCCCACTTAACAAATCCCAAGACGATGAAGAAAGCACACTTAATTGCTTGGAAATTGGAATATGAGGAGCTGAGGTCTTATATACTCTCTCCGTCTCATAAAGATTGAGACAATTTGACTAAAATAGTACTACCTCCGTCCCTAAATATTTGCCACATTTGTATTTCCAAGACAAAATATCAAACTTTTTCAATTCATTTTATTTACATATTGGTATTGAAATAAAAAATAAAATTTACATATCAAAAAACTACATGAAAAGTTCTTCGAAATAAGAGGTGTCAAGAATATTTTATTTTATCAAATAACCATTGAAAACTTAGAAATAAACAAAAGTTCCCGCGACTGCTGAAAAAGCAAATGTTGTGAATANCTCTCCGTCTCATAAAGATTGAGACAATTTGACTAAAATAGTACTACCTCCGTCCCTAAATATTTGCCACATTTGTATTTCCAAGACAAAATATCAAACTTTTTCAATTCATTTTATTTACATATTGGTATTGAAATAAAAAATAAAATTTACATATCAAAAAACTACATGAAAAGTTCTTCGAAATAAGAGGTGTCAAGAATATTTTATTTTATCAAATAACCATTGAAAACTTAGAAATAAACAAAAGTTCCCGCGACTGCTGAAAAAGCAAATGTTGTGAATATTTTGGGACGGAGGGAGTAAAATAAAGAAAGATAATTTTGTGTTGACTTTTTCAAAAATACCCTTGATGTGATGGGTAAAAGTAAGATGTGATGTGTAGATTATAAAGAAAAAGATATGATGTGTAGATTTTTTTGAAATGAGACTTACTTGATGGGACGAAGGGAGTATCAGAGAATATTCCACATTAAGATCATATTGTAATATTATAAAGTGAAATTTGCACTAAATAGGACTAAAACATAAGTCATTTCCCAATGTAGGACTTAAACTTTTTTTGTTCTCTAAATAAGACTTAAATAATGTCTAGATGAAGGAATAATGTCCAGTGATGCTGGACATTTACTTGAATAATGACTAATGGATAATGACTAATGGTCCTACATTAGAAAACAAAAACATATGATCCTATATTGAGAAAGTCATTATGTTTTAGTTCTATTTAGGTAAATTTCTCTATTATAAATTACTACATGGAAATCATAAGATTTAGGCGGCTTCAATGTTATGAGATAATATTGTCCTAATTAGAACATCTACGGCATTTAATTCATAAACTTGTCTTGATAACCTCACATTCCGGCTCCGAATATCTTCCAAATTTAATTGACTTTGAACAAAAGACTTCAAAGTCAACTAAATTTAGAGTGTATAATTGAAGGAGATGGAGGTGCAGGCCATATTGGGAAAAACTATCAAAGTTAATCTCCCATGTAGTTTGAAAATTGTGCATGGTTACCCTCTATAGTTTCAAAACTAGCCAAATGCCGCCATGGATAAAAATATCCTTCAAATATTAGATGAATAGCTCCGCTGCCCCTATGATTTTGGAAATAGAAACCAACGCCTAGATCTGAGAAAATTTGATTCAAAAGTCAACTAAATTTTGTGGGGTGCAATTGAAGAGGGTGGGGGAGTGGCCTGGGTCAGGCCGGTGTGGGGGGATTTTGCCGGGAGGTTCAGAAGGGGTACAAACCATTAATATTTTAAACAAAGCATCGTAGATACCTCAGGTCATCTCATGTCATTGATTACCCATATATCATATATATGTCAAAAGCCGATCCAAATTGATTGTATGTAAAAAGCCAAAACTTTACAAAGACTCTAAGATGGGGAGAGTATTATTTTTCATCTGCAATGCTAATATCACATTTCATTTTAAAATAATTGTGAAAACTACTATACATCTAAAAAGAAAAAAAAGTGATACATTAACTCCAAATTATATTTGGACGGTCCAAAATTTCGAGAGTTTATTTAATGTTGTGAGACTTAAGGCTTGTTCTCTTCATTTGCTCCGATTGGTTTTGATTTCAATGAGAAAAATTTTTATTTGATCTAGTCTGATTTGATTATAGTTATATTTAAAGTTATTTCTGATTTGATTTTAATAATATGAATGAGTAATAAATAATAAGAATAAATCGAACAGAACAAGCTCGTAGATTAGAAAAAAATAGCTATCTGGGCCTAGCATTGGACGTTCTCTAATTCACCCAACAATTTAATTTGAAGGGTTGCAATTTATACTTTATTATAAGACCTCAAATTGAATATTTTTTTGATTGTTTCATAATGTGGATGCATAATTGTCACAAATTAAATTTGATAAACCCTCTTTATTAAGAAAGTTGATTACTACCCTTTTAGGTTGTTTTGCCGTTATCATACATTACATTTATCAAACGACAAGTCACACTTAAGCTCAGAATATATGTGACAATCTTAGCAGGGCCTCACTAACAGTCACTATTAAGGTGTATTTTTCCGTTAAATACCCTATGTCTGTACTAACCAAATCGCACATACGGATTAATTATAATAAATTTATTTTTGATGTTATAATTAAAAGTATATCAAGAAATACAATCCAAATGTCTATCACGTATGCATATAGCCATATGCCCATATATCATCATATACCTGCTAAAAATGAGCTGACACATTAAAAGAATGAGTAATACTAGCAAAATCTAAAATTTAGGATTTTTATATATCTTCAATTAAATGATTAATTACCATTATTGGTATTCTGGCCATATACTACGGGAGAATGTATACCGTATATCTGACTGTGCAGAGAGTCAGGTACACCCAATGAATAATAATTTAAATTAACAGTGTGTTCATTTTCAACTGTAGTGTGTATTTTTGAAGCGTGTTTAGCATAATGTTTAATCTGAAATAACGTAAAGTTCATTTTGAAATATATTCATCATTCTGAAACACGTAGCGTTCGTTCTGAAATATTTGTTTAATTACATGTTGGTCATGACGTACCAAGTGGAAATAAAGTGCATCCAATTGTACTATATAATTTTCAATATGTACTGTTACGGTCCAAAACGGGTACGAGTGAATTGAAAGTACGGTATTGGGAAGATATTAACAACCTAATATTGTTCTGAATATTTTCGAGTGAAGATTATATTATTGTATTTTTTGAAAAATATTTCAATATCATATATTTTTAATCGTTACAAGTTTTTTCAAACTGGTGTGTCCTTGTTCTACAAAAGTTTTCAATCTCCTTTTTAGCAGGAAGATATCCTCTTTACAAATTAAAGTTGGGTCCGGTTCAAATCTATAAGGCCCCCTTTTGGAGTGTGACTATTAGAGCAATGGAAATGCCCCGGCCCTAACGTCCATTTGCGTTAAGGTAGCTTTTATGTTTAATTTGGAGGAGCTTTAAACACCGCCCCCTCCACCGTCATCTGGGCGTTAAACATTTCGCGTTAAACGTTTGACGCAGCAAGGCTGCAAATTTGGTCGTTGCCCCCTCCTCCAAATTTAAACGTTAAACGTTTGAATTTTTCAACTATAAATACTCATTATTTTGAAAAAATTATGCACACGATATAATCTCATTCTCTCTATAATTTCTCCAAAATATATTTTATTTCTTTTAATTCTCTTTACAGAATACTCAAAAAATGGCGAGATATTTACAATGCACTAACGAAGGATTTGATTGAAGATATTTTTAGCTTCTCAAATAAATAGTAATTTCTTCGTAATGTATTGTATTTTTTATTTTTTTATTTATGTTTTTATTATTTAAATCTTATTTTATTAATGTAATCTTTTTATTTAATGAATTATTGTCGTTTAAATTCAATTAATTAATAAAATCTTATTAATTTAATTTTACAAGATTTGTATTCAAAATATAAAAATAAAGGTTTGAAGCTCCAGTTTGAAGCCCGAGGCTTCAAACCCATATCCAGTGAATTTATGATGTAAGTTAAAATGAGGTTAAAGCTGATGTGACAGAAAGAAAATTTAAAGTTCCAGTTTTAAGCCTCGGGGCTTCATGAGTATTTTAAGTGCTCTTAGGTTTGCTTTTTTAGGTATTAAATATGGAGTACTTACTTCATCCCTAAATAATTGTTACGAGCTGATTTTCATGAAGTTTTAAAAAATAAGATAACATGGAAAAACTTAATATAAAAAATTACGGAGTATTTCTTTTCTTAATAAATAAAATGTGATAGTATTTTCTTGGGGAAACTATATATAAAGGAAAAATAAAATATTTTTTAAGGGAGAAATATGAGAGGAAAGAAAATATTAGCCGGAAAATAAGAAGTTAAAAGGATAGATCATGTTTTGAAGAGTGAAGAAAAATGAAGACGGATGAAAAATATTAAGTTATTTTTCCTTCTCAAATGGGGTAAAAAAATCTTCTTTTCACCAATTATATATATCCAAACAAGAGAAGAGAAAAATTAATTTCCGCTTCAAAAATTTCCATTGTTATTTTTTTTTCCTCCTCAAATGGGGTAAAAAAATCTTCCTTTCACCTATTATATATATCCAACAAGAGAAGAAAAAATAATTTTATTTTCCGCTTCAAATTTTTCCATCGTTATTTTCTTTCCTCTCTCGAAATAAGATATTAGTGTAAAAGTGTCCAAAATAATTGGACACCAAATATTATTTGTACAAAAGAACATATGAGTCCCTCCCCTCCCCTATGTACCCTTGGTACATGCCTCTACTAGATACTCTTCCTTTTTACAAATGAATTACTTAACACTTTGATTTCATAGAATTAGAAAAATAGTTAGAATTAAAGGGTGGAAATTATTTGGTTAGGAGTTAAAAATATGTTTTTAAAATTTATTTAAATTAAAAATTTATAAAAAATTTCATATACTACAAAAAGAAATCTTGAGAAAACATAGAGGGAAAGAAGGGGATACAAAACAATTGGCAAAATGCAGCGTGCGTTTCACGTGAATCGATGGCCTACAAAACCCCAAAAGTAGTGGGCCAAACCATGATTTGGGCCCCCGCAAAATATATGGGCTAATTTTGGACTTGGTGATGAACAAAAGACCCGATCGAGATTCAAAAAATCGATCGAATGAAGCGTGATAGGACCAAGGGGCCAATTATATGGACTATGGAGTATATATTTTTTTTCAATTGCGAATTAATTGCCACATTATAAATAAAATGACTAATTGAACTTATTTTAATGCTATGATAGTACAAGTATAAGTGTATAACCAATCCTTTAGAGCTTTTTAATGCTTCATCCGTCTCGATTTAAATGGATTATTTCGATTACGATGTTTGACTTAAGTTAATTTTTTGAGAAATGAGGTAAAACTAAAATATAAAATTTACATATTAAAAAACTATATCAAAAATTTTACGAACAAGTGGTGGTCATCACTATATTAGTTTATTAAAGAGTAAATTCCATAATTGGTCCTTTATAACAGGGGGGTTTCCCTATTTAGTCTTCTATTATCAAATATTACCTCAGTGATCCTTCTTTTATGGGTATCTTTCCACAAATAGTCCTTTTTTGATCTTCGATCTATTATGTTGGAGTTAATTTGAGGGCTAAAAGTGTAATTTCACAATGATAATATATCTTTTTTTATCATACACAATTCCAAAGGTTGTTCTATTTGCGTTGTTTGTGAATTACATTCGCTTTCTACTGCAAACATAGTCTACAAATGTGTCTTCCGTCATAATCTTAACCTACAATCATAGTCATTATTTTTGTATTATCTGCTTAACCAATATCAGAACACGTCACTAGACATAATGTTGATGTCAAAATATACTTTTAGCCTTTAAATTAACACCCACTTGGCGGAAGATAAAAAAAGACCATTTGTGGAAAGACACCCTTAAAAAAAGGACTACGATGGTAATATTTGATAATAGAGGACTAAATATGGAAACCCCCTGTTATAAAGGACCAATATGGAATTTACTCTTTATTAAATGAGTAACAAAAATATGAAAAAAATATATATAAATTTTAACCATGTGAATAGTGAACATGTAACTTAATTTGAAACAAAGAGAGTTACTTAATAATTAAAATGACTATTTTATATGCACATCAATGCCCAAGGTCCTTCATGTACCGGCTGAGAGAGTAACTTCAAAAGAGATAAATCGAGCTATAATTTCAGTCTAGTCAAGAAAAAATGCAGTCGGTTTCTGATACGTGCAAGGATCCCATAATAATGGGAGATGAAAAAAACCATTGACTTTCCATATTTATCTTTGGATGATGGATGGGAAATAAAGTTAATAGGGTAGATAGAAGTGATGACTTTCATAGTTGATCATTAAACGTGGAATGATAAATTTGATATTTAAGGCTAATCACTTTCAAGATTTTTGAGCCCCCCCACCCACCCCCATAAACATCTTACACAAACTGCTAATTATATCAAAAACTTTTTTTGCTAATTAACTTGCACAAATTCTTTTTGCTAATTAACTTACATAAATAACTGGTACAAACAACACATAAAGCTAACTAAAAAACTACTGGGTAATAGCTAAGAATTGGTTGTCAGCAAGGACCATTAAAAAAAATCCATACTCTAAAATGTTTGACACAGACTACATAGTACATTTTTTTCTTGAAAGATAAAAAAGGGTAGAAAAGGGATGTCAGTCCCCTTTTAAACCATGCTAACCTGGTGTTCCAAAAACAGATGCATGGTGATCCTCTGAAGCAGCCACAGCATTTTTATTGTTCCCATGCATCAGCACTCACCAAGGCCAACTCTGGATGTAACTTTTCTTCTTCTTTTTGATCTGTTGATCATTTTGATGTTATCCCACACGGGCCGTATAAGATTCAAAGACAATGTAGCTTTAGACCGTCTACGCAGAGTTTTAGGGCCCGTTTGGTAATGACTATTTGGCTGTTGAATGACCTGAACTGAATGTAAACGCTTTTAGGAAAATCGAGTTTGGCCAAATAAGTGAAAGGGTACTCAAGTAAAAAAAATCATGCTACCAAACATGGCCTTGATCAGTTGTCTGATGGAGGAGCTGGGTCGTTAGGTGGTGGTGGTGGTGGCAGTGGTGGAAGAGGGATCTTTTGGCCAGTCATTTTCTCCAAGTAGGAAAGAATGGCAGCCTCTCTGGAAGAAGCCAATGCTCTCTGCGTAGCTCTAGCATTCGCTTCGCGCTCCAGATTCATCATTTCTTCCTTCCTGCGAGCCTCTTCTCTCCCAACCCTTTCGCGGTCCAGCCTCTCGAGTGCTTGCAGAAACTTGCTGTGGAGGCCTTCTTGGTGATCCATCAGCCTCTGCACTGACCTCTCCATGAATTCCACCATTGACTTATACTCGTCGCTGCCCTTCGTCGATTTCCTCCTCTTCCTTTTCTTTCTCCCCTTTGCATCTTCTGCAGTGAGAGCCGAGTCAGATGCGGTCGCTTGAGCAGTCTCTGCATTAATGTCACCCCACCTGTAAATTGCTTCTAGCTCGCCGTCGAAGAAGCTGCTTTTAGCATTATTCTGCATGGTTTCTTGGTTGGGTTCTTCGCTCGTTTCTTGTTGCTTTTTCTTTTCCTCAGGGATTGTTTCTTTGGGGCATTCCTTCTCGTTCCCATTTGGAGATTCCGTGCTTAGGGGCTTCCTACAGATTGAATTAAGACCAAAGTAGAGCACAATATCAACAACAACAGACCTAGTGACATCACATAAAAAAGTGGGGTCAGTGGAGGGTTTACCCCTACTATGAGTAGGGAGGCTATTTCTAAGAGACCCTCCCGCTCAAATACAGAAGCAGGGACGAAGAAACCACAGTAGCACGAACGAAGTACGCGCATTGACAAAAGATGCACACAAC
This sequence comes from Cuscuta campestris, assembly GCA_900332095.2. Taxonomy (NCBI): domain Eukaryota; kingdom Viridiplantae; phylum Streptophyta; class Magnoliopsida; order Solanales; family Convolvulaceae; genus Cuscuta; species Cuscuta campestris. The sequence continues at coordinate 1,887,384 of OOIL02006555.1, forward strand.
TGACCAAGCATTAAAAATAGAGACCAAGGCATAAAAACACTCCAGCAAAAACTACAACCTAAAGCCCACATCTCTACTCCACTACTCTAATCCTACCTCAGTAAGGTCCTGAAGTCACAACAACAACGACAACAACAAAAACAACAACAAAGATTATAAATGATCACAGAAGACACATAGAGCAGGGAGAGCACAAAGCACTAAGAGGCAAAGAGCAAACTAAAGTTAACGAAGGAAAGCACTGCAAGCAAAGAACACCAAGCATACAAAGCACACAACAAAGAATGCAGCAACTACCACCTAGCCCAAAATGTCTACCCAACAACCCTAATCCTAGATTTCCAAACGCTCCTATCTAAGATCATATCAGCAATAAAGGCAAGAAGTGCGAGATCTTGTCCAGTCACCTCCTTCCAACTCTTCCTAGGTCTACCCCTTCCCCTACTCCCACCCACAATCGTATGCCTCTCACATCTCTGCAAATGGGTATCAACACTCCGTCGTCTTACCGACCCACCTCAACCTAGCTTCTCGTAGCTTATCTTATATAGTTGTCATGCGCACCCGTCCTCTGTTAACTTCGTCTTGAATCTTATCCATTCTCGTCTCTCCACTCACCCAACACAGCATCCGCATCTCTGGAGCATGCAGCTTGCGAACGTGGGTTTTCTTAACTGCTCAGCACTTCGCATCATACAACATAGCTACTCTCACAACGGACCGATAAAACTTACCTTTCATCCAATCTGAAATCTTCTTACCGCACAACACCCCTAATGCTAACCTCCACTTAGCCCAAACCGTTCCAACACGATGCAGAACATCCCCGTCCAACTCCCCATCCGCGAACAAGCCAAGATACCGAAACTTGTCTACCTTGGGCACTGGGTGAGACTCAATCCTTACTTACACCTTTGATTCCATCTCACGGCCATTAAAAAGAAGGTCCAGAAGTCACAAGTCCAGTTTAGTTACCTAACTCCAACTCTTCCTAGGTCTACCTTTACCCACACCTACTACCACAAGCCCCTGAGATCTCCTTATAGGGCCTAGTTCAAAACTTGCCCAAACCACCTCAGTCTAGCTTCTCACAAGCTCCTCCACACGTACTGCTCTAACCCTTCTCCAGATAACCTTGTTCTGCTCTCACCCTTCTCCAAATAACCTTGTTATGGATCTTATCCATCCTCATATGCCTACACATCAACCTCAGCATCATTATCTCTACCACTTGAAACTGACAAATGTGATTTTTCTTCACTGCCCTATCCAACTACTAAACCTTATTCTCAGTCTCATTGTTCCCTATACAAAATAAGAGAAATGCTATATCAATCCTGAACATGTCCAGATTCTGCCCAATTCACAAAAAAGATCCAAATTCTTTTACTACATTGTACTCCGTACATTATAATGGCTATGTTTGGCACGCAAATAAGCTAGCTGGTTTGACATAAAATTAACTAAAGACTGGAACATTTACCTCATTTGAAAGTAGTCATGTTAGGTATAGTAAATTTCAACTGAAACTTGATAAGTTACTACGCGAAGAAATAATTTCAGCAACCTTTGCATATTTGAATTCCATTATACCCTCTTGAGTTATGTAAAATGACATGGTTTTCCAACTTTTATCAAACACTGCCAATTCAACCAATTACTTTTCAGCTTTTAGATCTCAATCACTTTTATGTTTTAAGTCATATTTTGAATTTGTCTTGCAAAATATAGCCAATAACTTTAAGGACATCTGATCTTGAATATTTCTGCAAACTTTTTTGAATCACTTGTCGTTTACCATTCAAAATTCACTATTTGAACACTCGGTACAATGGGGCAGTTGCACAACTTATATTCTTAACAAGTATTTGATGAATATGGACTTGAGTGTATTGTATAAGTACATTAAATATGGTCTACTTACTTTCATCACCATCATGCTCTGCTTCTTCATGTTGCAATCTATCATCTTCCTCAAGAGATAAATTTTAGCACTTCGAAGGGGGTGTAAGGTCATGAGATTATCGGGATCTTATTGTCAAAAAAATCTCTTTTTAGCCAAATGATTGGCTACACAGAAAGAGATTTTTGGAACAACTTTTTGGTCCAAAAAAGACTGGTTTACAAAAAAAATATTTTCTTTGTAGCTTTTTTGCAAAAAAAATCCAAGCAGCAAACACTTTTTCCTAAACAATTACCCAAACAATTGACACAAAAATCTACTCAACACGAACAGCTTATACAAAAACCTACTCAACACAAGTAGCTGACACTAAAGTGACTTCTTTAGAATACTCCAAACTTCCTACTCATTCCGTCCCTGAAAAAGAAGTTTTCTTTTTCTTTGGAAATTATGCAGACTAGAGAAATAATCTCAACCAATCATTTTTCTTTTCCTAAATGGAATGAGAAACTCTGTTTTGGGACAGAAGACAAACGAAATGGAAGTTCTTTTAGGGATATGGGGAGTATATCAGTATATGATACACATTTAAGGTAGGTACAATCAAAATAACAGCCACTGATAAATATGGAGTTACCAGAAACGGTTTTTATGATCAGAATCTTCTTGAGTTTCCCAGCACTGAGTCATCACATCAGGAGAACCACCGCGCGTATTTCCCTGAATCAAACCATCTCCGCAGCACCCGCCGCCTCTGTCTCCTTCACCATTCCTCTGGCTCTCCTCCTGACACAGGCCCATCCTGAAGCTCAAATGATGCAGCAAACTATCATTACTGGCCACGGGATGGATGGTGTTCTCGCGAATCGGGTCCGGGAAGGGCTGGATTAAATGATGCTCCTGGAAGAAGGGGAAGGGATTCACTTGCTGGAGGAGGTTCTGGTTTGGGGTTAACGGGAACAAGTACGCCGACGAGGAAGAAGACGAAGAAGCGTGCCCCGCCGTGAATTTCTTCTGCGGCTGCAGCTTCCGGTGCAACTCCGCCATCTCGAAATCTGAGTTCATGTTCTCCGATGGATCGCAATAGGGAAAGATAACTAATGAAGCTTGCTAGCGTGATGATTTCAATACATGTGTGTGTGGCGAAGCCATGAGCGAGATTTGTCAAGGAGCAAAAACCCTAGAATTTGAAGTTTTAGAAAGGGTTTTGGTCATTTTTTTTTTGAAGAAGAAGGGGAAGTGAGAGAGAGTGAGGTACATGTTTGTCTGTATCTACGCATCGTCGTGGAGGATAGGTCTAGACTCTAGACTCAGCTTTTGAGACTCGGCATCTTTTGACATTTGGCACCCTTACCTATCAATATCAATATATACTATTCTTAAAAGCAAGGGGAAATTTTTCCCGCCTAAACGCGCGTACATTGTGAACCGTCGATTAGCGTCAGAATCTTGATCCACGGCCATTATTCATCTTTGGAACGTTTCCATGTATAATTGTGCTTAATAATTAATAATGTTTACATGTGCAATGATTAATAATAATTTTGCATATGACATATTATATTATGGAATTTTTAATAATATATCAATGTTTTCATATATAATTCAGTTAATAATTAATAAACATTTTTAAATAATAATAATAATTGTGCTTATAACATATTATATTATAGAAATTTTAATACTATTAATTTTTATATATATAGTTGTCCTTAATAATTTATAAACGTCTCCAGAAGGGTTATTATTATTACGTTGAAAATAGTAATAAAAACACTAAGTTAAAAATGGTAAGAATTAAAATAGAACGTTTTCGTGTTTAATAATATTGAAATAGAACGCTCACGTGTTTAATAATTTATAATTATTAAATGGTTGAATATTTTTATATAAATATATTATTTTTGTTAGGCATGTATTACATTGAAATAGCAATAAAAATACTAAGCTAAAAAAGGTAAGAATGGAAATAGTTTTGAAATAAAGTTTATTTTTAGAAAACTTTTTGTACACTATTGCCCAATATATCTTTTATATAATGTCAATTTAATTATGGAAAGGGTTTAATAGCTTTTAAAAATTTTACGCTTAGCTTTCAATCTTATGGTAATATATTATCTTTTAAAGAGATAATTAATTTCACTTACGGCACATTATTACCTTTTAAATAGGAAATAAATTTTTATTACTTTTTATGAAAATTTTGGTTATAAACTAAAATATACATTATTAAAATAAATATAAATAATGTTAATTTTTTACCTTTGATGTTAATTTTTTTGACTCCAAAGTCAACTAAATTTGCACCCCGCAATTGACGTGGTTACGGGGGTGAGTTGGGGTCGGGACCGGGTGGGGGTTTACCATATACATTATTAAAATAAATATAAATAATGTTAATTTTTTACCTTTGATGTTAATTTTTTTGACTCCAAAGTCAACTAAATTTGCACCCCACAATTGACGTGGTTAGGGGTATGAGTTGGGGTCGGGACCGGGTGGGGGTTTACCAGGGGGCTAGAGGGGGTAGGAACTATCAATTTTGCGAACAGAGCATCGTTGGTGTCCCAATTGGGTGAGTGACTTCCGTAACCACTCTTTTTGAGTAGCTCTAGAACCCAGCCGTTGATATAATTACTTATATTATTATTCCATCCGTTCGTAAATGATTTTCTCATTTGACTTTTCACGGTCTCCAATTTATATTTTGACCATTAATATCTCCATTTATACATAGATATATTTTATGTAAATTTAATATATCAAAACTACGTTTCATAAGGAAACTATTGATATTATATTTATATCAAAATACAATGTATTTTTTCCATACATCAAGGTCAAAGTTTACAAACTTTGACCAATAAAAATCAAATGGAAAGATCATTTCAGATAGGAGGGAGTACTTTTTATGGAAATATCTTTTTTTGGAAGAAATGCATTATTACCTAGCCTTTTCATCAAAATACTAATAAAAATACTAAAATAAAAATGGTAAGAATATAAATAATTAAACAAAGATGAGTGCATTTTATGTACCATACATTATTATTACGTTTTCATTGAAATAGTAATAAAAAAAATAAAATAAAAATGGTAATAATTTTTTTTATTATACCACTTCCAATTTTGTAAAATTTTGGTACTAAACAGAAGTTTATATAAATAAATTATTTTATATTTTGTTTCCTTTTCGGAAACCGTTTACATATTTACGTTACATTATTACCTTTTATGGAAATATATTATTTTTGGATAAAATAATTATTACCTTTTCGTCGAAATAGTAATAAAAATAGTAAAATAAAAATGTTAAGAATATAAACAATTACACAAAGATGAGTGTGTTTGATGTACCATACAATAATAACAATAATAAATGTGTATGGTGCCATTAATTATGGTATATAGCAAAATAGACGCCATTAATAAAAAGTTTTCATTTGTTAAAGGACTAGGTTTGTTCTGATAAAATTATAAATAATAAAAAAAGAGACGTCATTAATTATAGTGTGTCCCAAAATTATACTTATTATTATGAAAGGGCTGACAAGGCTTATTGATACATTTCCCAAAAGAAGTCAAAGTATTGTTTAATAAAAAGTTTTCATTTCTTTAATAAAAAATTTTAGTTTTTATTAATAAGCTAAATTTATTATATCTTATTTTTGTTGAAAGAATACAAAAATACACGTGTATATCGTAATAATAATAAATGTAATAATAATAAGAATAATAAAAATAATAATAAACATGATAATAAGTGTAATAATAATGACAAACGTATAAGATAATTATACCTTATTTTGGTTGGAAAAATATAAAAAATATATATAAGTGTGAGATCATATATGGTAAGTGTTGAATTTAGAAATGGTAATTTGTCTACTATTTGGTGAATTAACAACGGTTTACTTGCACATGTTTATATGGTAATAATAATAATAATAATAATAATAATAATAATAATAATAATAAAATTATTATTATTCCGAAAGTTATAAAGTATAAAAAAAATTGACGCCATTAAATAGAAAAAAGGAACAAAAATTTTCATACTATAAATACGGTCATTTTTAATCACTTTCGTAATTAGCCTCTCTAATTATTTTATGTTTTTAAATAATATTCCTTTGTTTTTATGTGGTATATAAAGCTCTCCATTTTATTATTAGTTCGGCAAGAAAAATGGTAAAAAACCATTAAATATGAACAAAATTTGTGGCCAAAATTTTGATTTGACTTATTTATATTTTTAAAACTATACACATAAATTTAAGATTTAATTGCAGAAAGGATATTATTAGATAATTGGTGATGTGGTTGACATTGAGAATACCAACGATCTATGTTATCTTGGTTCGAGGTTTAAGTGCAAAAACTATGACAGAGATTATCCGGAAGGAGTGTATAGGCTAAATATTGTAATTCAATAATTTTTAATTACTTTGTACCTGAAAATAATAAAATCTATATATTCTTTTAGATATTAATTTGTATCTTTCAAAAATGGTCTTAATCTAATAACGTAAATATGACCCGTGCAACGCACGGGTGTGGTACTAGTCAACTTGGTATCAGATAGAAACTGTTAATTTTACTAATGAAATCGCGTAGGTGTTTCAAATCTCACTGACAGCATACTATCAACTGGGATCAGTGTCAACGGAACTCCTCCTATTTCAAAATACTCCCTTTAAGATACATGGATGGAATGGTGGGTCTTGGCTTTCTAGTTTCGGATCGTGATCGAGTTTTTGTTGATCTAAAAACAATTTGTCACGAAGGAAGCTATTGGGCACGAGGGGATAAAGTGCTTGCGGTTAAGGAGATTCTGAGCTGGGTCAAATATTAAGGAACATACATATAAGAAGTTTTTGTATTACTTTGTCTTATTCGTTTCGGGACCGATGCGATTTGGGATGGTTCCAGGTGTCTTGATTTAAACTTTTTATAAAATCCAAACATGAAATTTTATACTCAAAACATAAAACCAAGCGGTTCGGGGGTAAAATGAAAATCTTGAAAAACAATTTGAATGTTTTATAAAAACACTTCGATTGATCCTTAAATCAAAAGTTCATTTTATTTTTTTATAAAACACTTCGAATGTTTTATAAAAAGTTCATTTTATTTTTTTTATTACCTTTTTCAACATCCAACAGAAATATGTACTTAAAAGGGAAACAACATGAGACATTCCTTAAAAAAAAGAACACTCCACTTCATATTACGAGTATTTTAGGACAAACTAAACAATAGACCTATTTTATTTAGAAATAAACTGTATAAACAGTTCTTATAGAGTTTTTAGTCCTCAATTCTAATAAATTACTTATATTTATAATTTCCGATATTTGAAATTTATCCCAATTTATCCCATAATCAATTATTTTAGATTTTGACCCAAGTATTGATTCACGTATAGTCCTCAAAGAACATATCATATATAGAATGTATCTTGAATATCTAAAATAAAAATGTAATGCTTTTAAATAATAAATCCATACTTTATTTAAAAAGAGGTGAAATCAATATTACGTTTCCCCGCCCAAAGAGTATACCCATTACATATGGTAATTGTGAAGTAAAATGGTGATTAATAAAATGATACTAAGCACGCCATTAATGAAATCTAATTAATTACCGTGTCAAATTAATTATAGTAATCTTAATTATAGGAATTTTAATTAAAATTGTATATTACGTGCGAATACCGTGTCAAATTAATCATATTAATTTAATGTTAATTACCGTGTCAAATTAATCATAGTAATTTTAATTATAGTAATTTTAATTAAAATTGTATATTACGCTATTAATGAAATCTAATATTATGTGTGAATACATAATTGTATATTAATTATCGTGTTAAATTAATTATAGTAATTTTAATTATAGTAATTTTATAATAGTAATTTTAAATATAATAATTTAAATATAGTAATAGTAATTTTTTAGTATTTAAAGATGGTAAGAAATTAAAGTGTATGAACTTATAGTAATATAAAATGGACTATAACTACTGTAAGAATTAAACATCCTTTAAATAAATATATATTTACGTTTAATAGCAAGAAAGATAATAACCAAGAAAGGTAATAATTAACTATCATTTTTAAAGTGTTCGAAATTATACTAGGAAGAAAGGTACTAATAAAAAAAGGTAATAATTGACCACGGTATTAGTTATATGACCGTGTGACTACATAATTGTATATTAATTACTGTGTCAAATTAATTATAGTAATTTTATAATGGCCATATTTTACAATAACTATATTTTACTATATTTTAATTATAGTAATTTTAATAAAAAAAAGTAATAATTAACCAATGTATTAATTATATAATCGTGTGACTAGATAATTGTATACTCCGTATTAATTACCCTGTCATTTTAATTATAGTAACTTTAAATATAAAAAATTAAATAATTTAAATATAGTAATAGTAATTTAAATTCGTTATAGCACTTTGAAAAATGAATAATTTTTTTAACCCCGTATGCAAAAATCATATTATAAATACATCCATTTACAAAAGCTTTCATAGTCATTACATTCATCGTGAATTTTTTCTCCTACGTTTCAAAACTGTCATTCCTACAAAAAATAGGGATCTTAATTGTTTTGAAAAATGTTGATAAGAGGTCATCAATGTTAATGATGAAGCTACGAGCAATTAGGGTTTATCACAGGTTTTCGTAACAATAATCCAACATGTTTTAGTCATGGACAACTCTATGTTACAGTTTCAAGAGTAACTAATCGTAGTGGGTTGAAGATTCTGATATGCAATGAAGACAATATTTTCACAAACTGTACAAAAAATTTAGTCTATAAAGAAGTCTTAAAATGATACTACGTATAATCTCTATATTCTATCGCATCTCATTTTTTATCATCGAAAAATGATTTGAATTTAATAACATAAAAATGACCCGTGCAACGCACGGGTGCGATACTAGTTATATAGAAAAAAAATACTATCCCTCTATTCATATTTAAATCGCATGTTTTTTTTTGAGAACAAAAATCGCATGTTTCAGTTTGCGATATTTGACTAAGATTATTTTCAATATAATTTATTAGGGGATTAGAACAGAGCTAAAAAAAATAATCTTTATATATTAAAAAATTACATTAAAAGCTCTACATAATAAGACGTGATATGAATATATTATTTTATCAAATAACTAATAAAAATAAAAGAAAAAATAAATAAAATTTGATAATGTAAATAATAAACATATAATTTAATTTCAAATAAAAAAAGTATATTATAAGAGCCATTCATAAAATTTTATTTTAATATAAGGGCACCAGAGTTTCTTGAATCCTGATTGAAATAGTTTAAGTCTAATAATACTCCATAGGAGTTCACTCTTTGGTTCTCCTAGTGCGTGCCCGAGAATTCTGCAAAGAGAAAGTCTGTATATATATATATATATATTCTCCAGATCACAAATTTTTTCTTTTAAAGCTTTCAGATTTCACACTGTATTTATTATCTATTCAACAGATCAAATAATTTGAGGGAAAAAGAAAGAGAAGCTATAATGTTGAAGGAAGCCCGAACAACCCGCCATTAACGCCGATCAGTGTACCGAAGAAGAGAACTTTCACCGTTCATCGGATCCTTCTTGGCTCCGGGCCGAATTAGATCGGATCTAATTTCCTATATTTGAATTTCGCATTGCTACCCATTGGTAACTGTATACATCTACTTGTACTGATATGATTGACCTCGATTAATCTGGACGCCTCCCAATCAAGTGATAAAGATTCAATCTTTATGTGAAATTGATTTGTTTTGGAAATTCACAAACGTGAATTGCTTTCTTGGTTAATTGCCTGAGCTAGGGTTTCTTGGGAGAAGGGTGTTAGATCTCTAGCTGAGTTTTGGGGAAAAAATCAGGCATTTATTAATTATTTTGGGGTGTTTGTGGACGCAATTTGTGTTTTTAAGTGTGTATGAGGATTTGGCCCTGCTTGTGTTTCGGCAACGAAGAAGAAGAAGAGGTTAGGGCAAAAAGTAAAGGTATTCAAGAGGACATATCTGGGACTGAAAGTGAGAGAATGGAGAATGATGAATCTCAAAAATTTAGAATAAGGTTTCCGCGGGAAGGGCAGCTGGATGAAGGAGCAGAATTACAGTCAACAGCTGTTGTGGACAGTGCTTATCAAAACGAGGGGCTTCATGATATAGCATTTGGTAGCTGTCAGTTTGAGGCTGGGAATATGAGTTTGCAAAGTTATCATCATCTGGCTTCAAGTAGTAGTAGTAGTAGCGGGCCTAATACAATGGGTGTTAATTTAAATTTGAGCTTGAGTGAAGATCCTCCATCCTCGACAGCATTGAAGCAAGACAAATGTGATTCTCACAATAAAAGGCCCAAAGTTCAGTCCTTTTCACTGTAATTCCTCACTGCCTCTCTCTGTGTCAATTTTTATGTTACCCGTGATTACTTGTGCATGAATTTTGTCAAGTGTCCGTTTGGCATTAACACTAGGGATTAGCTTTAACATTTCAGAATGCTTTCTGAGGGTACCTTTTAGCCATAGCACAAAAATATTAATTTGCACCAATAGAAAAAGCATCAATCTAATACTAATTCAAACATGGTTCCTAAATGGGTTCTAAGTGTCACTCGTTTTTTAATACATATCATTAGTATGCTGTAGTTACCTTTTTTTTTTGGAAAGTTTGCTCGGAATAAATTGACCTATTGTTGGGCTGCTAACTATAATCCCGCCTTTCATTTTGGCAAGAAACAATCACATTTTTTAAAGTATTCACCCATAATGGACCCAAGTTGAACATGTTAGGTTCACAATAACATAATGCTGACGTGATTTTTAAATTATTTATTTGAGCCCACTTGTTGATTGTACAAAAAACTCCATTTTTCATCAGTCATTCCCTTTAAGGACAGTTGGGTGGCTTAAATTATTTCTCTCTCATCCGCATAAATCTCATCCACACTTTTTTATTAAATTGTGTGGCATTCAAAGTAGGGAGATCTTTTGGGGACGAAAGGAGTGAAGTTTTGATGCACAGTGCTGACTTAGGAAATAATTGACAGATGGTGTATTATTTTTTAAAAAATTTTGGAGTTCGATTTTGTGGCAATTGGAATTGGGTGAGAGTAATAGCTATTGTTTTTCATTTCCATGACATGAAAGGAGTATGTGATATTTCTTTTTCTCTTTTTAGAATCCATTTAACTCCACATACTTATTAACAAATAATAAAAAGACATGTCACCATCTTTGTTACTAGTAACCTGATGTAGTTAACTTGGGTGCATTATGTGCAAATATTTTTAAAGATAAGATGCTTTCTTATAAAAGTGAAATGCCGGATTATTATTAGAAACTTAACCAAAAGTCGGATTATTCTACCCAATAATTCCTTATTTTTTGCAACTGAGTTGTGGGAGTTGTTTTTCAATTTCATTGAAGTTGGGTGGTACTCTCCATGTGCGGTGTGATTGAATCCAGATGCCTCCATTTCATCAGTCATGACGAGGTTTATGAAAAGACAATTTTACCATCTCTAAGTGAAGCCTAGCTGTTAATTAGGAGTGTGACATTCCCAATGTATATCTAGTCTAGCTGTGCATTACATACACCTGATGGCCAAAAACGTATATTGTTTGTCTTTAATTCTAAAATATTTTGAATCAAATTTTAAAATTCTATTTTATAATGCAACCCAATAGATAGGCCAATCATGTTTTACATATTGCTTGACTTCTGCTTCCAGTTGTATTTGTTGATTGTCTTCATGCTATAATTGGTACATAGAAAGAAAGAGAACATGATCCAGCTATCATTCATGTTTATAATCTTAAATGGTGTTTCTTTTTGCAAGCATATCTGAACTGCAATCTATTACGGAGTAGTAAATAGTACTACTAGTAAATAAAAAATGAACCTTAGTTGAACAGGATCTGTTCTATAGGGTGGTACCTCCAAATCCTTTATTCTGAAGTAAATAAAAAATGAACCTTCAAACTCGGCATTCCGTTCTTATTTTTCCTTATTTTTTGTGGTGAATGTTAAGCTCTTGCAGGGATTGGGATAGTCACTTTTTGGAAGAGTTTTGTTATAGTTGTCCTGTCTATGATGGGAGTGATGAGAATCCATCCATGTTTGCTCTGGTTGATGACCAAAGAAAAGATGGCAGTCCAACAGAGGATTTAGAAGTTCAGATGGATCTTACTGATGACTTATTGCACTTGGTATACCCGTATATAAGTTATATAACAATAGTTACAATGGGCTTTAGTAGTTACTCTAAAAACTGCTTTTGGTTGATATCGATTTCATTATTTATGCTAATGAGTTTGAGAACAAACCTTCAATGTTATTGTAGGTCTTTTCATTCTTGGGCCACATTGATCTTTGTCGAGCTGCAAGGGTTTGCAGGCAATGGAGGGTATCCAGCTCTCATGAAGATTTTTGGCGTCACCTGGATTTTGGAAACAGGATCATATCTCTAGACCAACGTGAGTAGTTTTTTTCATAGTGCCGAGTTAGGCATTTGCCTCCTATAATGTCATAATGAGAAAAATGAGTTTTTAGTAGCTCCCATACCCATCAATATAGTATCTGTTCAATCTTATAATCTCAACCAGAAAAATGAGATTTTAGATAATGAAATATTGAACCCATAACTTTGTAATCCCTCCGTCCCAAAATGAATTGCACTCTTCGAACCACATGCACAACCCCGTATATTTTAAATATATGTAGTATTTAATTTTCAAATTGGAATAGAAATAAAAAATACAACTTACATATTATAAAACTACATTAAAAGTTATACAAGGCAAGAGGTGACAAGAATATTTTATCTTATCAAATGATCAATGACAATCCCCGTCAAAATATGACCCCCCTACACTGCAAAGTGCAAAGGCTGCGGTGAGCGGCTTAGTGAATGAAACATGATGGAGATGGATAATCATATTTCCATCCGTGGCCTCATCTCATTCAAAATAGCAGTCACTACTCATATGTTTCATACAATCACGAAGAACATGATTTTTTGGCGACAATAATGGTAGACTTGTTGTCACAGTATAGTCGTGGCTTGACAACAGTACAACACGAATTTGTAAGGCAAAGTAGGTAGCAAGAGATGCAATTTGGAATGAGAAAATAAAGAAGCCGGTAGCAATCATCTATGTCACTGGCTAGTCGCAGTATGAGTAGTGAGTACACATGCAATTGTAGGCCACTCTTTCAGAAAAATAATCCCAGATTGATGATACCTTGACTGCACCAGAGAATGCGAGGGTATTAGTGTTATCAATGGCGCAAATGGCGCGCGCCATAGATGCGCCTTTGGCGATTTGGATCGGAAATGCCACAAAGTGGCCTGTGGCGGTCGACTGACTTATGGCAACGCCAATTGTGCGCCATCGCCATTGTTGCGCCATATTTTTTATTTTACCCGACCCAAATCCAATAAATTAGGCCCAATAAAGAAATTAAACCTTTAATTAATACTTTAATAGTCCCCAATCGCTCAATTTTCCCAATCGACACGCAAAGTGAACCACCACACTCCTGAATCGTCTTCTTCTTCATCGTGTCTGGTCACAACTGGGAGAGATTTGCGACTCGCCATAGCCGATTCAAGAAAGAGGGGACTGCAAATATGCGATTGACGAAAGAGGGGAGTGCGACATTGGCAATTCACTTTTACGGAGTACTTCCTTTTTCTTTTTTGCTTAACACATTAGTATACTTCCTTTTTCTTTTTTGCTTAACACATTAGTATACTTCCTTTTTCTTTTTTTAACTCATACAAAGTATTGCTTATTATACTTGGTTGGTTATACTGCCAATGTTTTCAATGGTGATTCACTTTAATATATTTTTTCTTTATTTTTCTGCCATAAATTTTATTTTGGTATAAATTTTTTGCCATAGCTTTTTTTTTGTCATAAATTTTTTCCTCACAATCTTTTTATGCCTTAATTTTTTTTGCCTTAATTTTTTTCTAGCCTAGTACTTCTTGAAGAATGTCTGTCTCTCTGGCTTGGGAACACTGCACGAAGCTCAAACCAAACTCGATTAATGATTTGGTATGCAATTTTTGTGGTCGTATAAGCAATGGTGGGATTAGAAGATTCAAACAACATCTGATCAGAGGGCATCGTAACACAGTAGAATGTCCTAATATTCCGGAAGGGTTGAAGACAAGTCTCCGAGACTTGGTTTTGAAAGAGGCAGGATCGAGCATCAACTAATAATCCAATGGTTCAAGAAGTTGACGAAGATGCGATTTTACCATTATATATTCATATCTTAAATTTTGAGACTAAATTTTAAGTTTGAATTACTTCTGAGTTTTGCTTAAGTTGTTTTACTACTAGCACCTTGGATTGTTTTGGATTTGGAATAACTTCTTATTTGTGTTCCAACATGACTATTTAGATCAAGTACTCTACTGTTTTTTATTGAATTCATGTCTTATACCTATGTAAATCTTAGTTAATTATGTTGTGTGACTAGTGTCCTGTGGCGATGCCATATTTGCGCCATCGCCATCGCCATGTGATATTGGCCCATCGCCATGAATGTCGCCATGCGCCATGACAATTGACAACTATGGAGGGTATGAAAGTCATGCGAGTGGACTTGTGTATAGTATGAGCAATCCAATTGACAACATACTGAATTTTTGGGCGAGTGACAACTAAATATTATAGGACGTCAAAAATGTTGTGAAAATGAGTTCGGTTCTCAAAATGAATGTAGACACCACAAGCTACTGCCTCAGGAGTTGTTGGTTTGCACTCAAGTACACCATCACAATGCACGTGCAACAAGTGATTTCTTGCATATTTCATTTGATGGTGTAGATGCCCAAACTTGGTGTGACATACTTCAATAACATGAAGTAGTTCATATGGCCGATATTTCATTTGATGTCGTTCATACAGAAGTCCTGGTGGATGGCATCACAGATTAAATTAAGAGAACTATCAGGTATGATCATATTGTCAATAGAGGCGAGTATAATAACCATACCTCAAGGAGAGTGTAGAGTGAAGAGATTAGTATAACGAGTCCAAAAGATGAACCCGTATTGAAGAAAAGTGGAGAGTAATGTATCCACAAACAATGGGACCGATCAATATAGCCTAGTGATTGAGTCATATAAATATCATCCGCTAGATCCTACATAAATAGGCATTGGATAAATCCACTCAATGAAGATGTCGCTCATGATGCAGTGCAAGAGAGATCATAAGGTGCATCGTTCGTTGCCTCACAAATGGGTTGCAAGTCTCAAAATAGTCCTCTTCGTAATCTTAATGAAGGGTATTGGGTGAGAACTAATGGTAAGAGGGATTGATATAAGGTTCATACGGGAAACAATGAGCATGGTGCATTTTGGTAGAGGTTGGAATATTGAAATAAAACTTAGAAAATAGGAAGTCATAGAGACCTAATAGTGGAGTGCAAAGAGGGATAAAGGAATTGGTCTTTAACAAATTTAACGTGATGGGAGATACAAATATTATTATTTGTGGGATCAAAACACTGACGACCCTTTGTAGTGGTATAATAGCCAAGGAAGACACAAGGCCTCGATCGTGGTTGTAACTTGTGATTGATACGAGCACTAACCATGAGTAACAAAGACAGCTAAGACTTAGATGATTATAGGTAGGGGGTATGATGAAAGATTTCATATGGTGAGTTCTCATGCTAAATTTTGGTGGACATTTGATTGTTTAGGTAGTTAGTGGTGGTTAACGCCTCGACCTAGAATGTGACATAGAATGTGACAGGTAATTTGAGTTGGTGTAGTGTGACCATAGTTTTGATGAGGTGATAGTGTTTGCATTAGACCACCCCGTTTTGGTCTAAGGTATATGTGTTGGTGTAGGATGCTCAAATTTATGAGAAACTAACAGAAGCTCGAAGGTGGTGTTTAGAAATTTTTTGCCATTGACTTCAAAAATTTTATTTTTTGTAGCAAATTCAGTGTGAACAATCTTTTCGAAGTTGACAAGGGCTTATAAGCTTTAGATTTTCTTTCAAGAGGGTAAATCGGATCCAAGAGAAGTGACTAAAATCATCTACAAAACGTATATAATTACGATAGCCACCAAAACAAAGAATAGACATAGGATCCACAAATAAGTGTGAACAAACTCAGAAGATGCGGTAGTAGTATGTCCATATAAAGAAATGATGTCATTTTGTAGCAAAGCAAGAGTTAGAGCTAGTCATAATTTATTACATGGGAAAATGTAAAACCTAACTATAATTTCATAAAGAAGTATGTTTGTAGTAGAGGACGAGTGAAGCGTATATAATTATGATAACCACCAAAAGAAGGAATATGGGTAGGATCCACAAATTAAGGTGAATCAGCTCAAAGGCGCGGTAGTAGTATGTCTGACAATGTGATTTTGCAACAAAGCAAGAGTAAGAGCAAGTCATAATTTTATTACGTTGGAAAACATAAAATCGTACTAAAAGAAGTGTCTTCGTAGTAGATGACGGGTGAATAAGACGACCATGTTAAAGCTTGGGGAGTCTTGAACTAAAAAACACGTGTTGACTCAGAATCGACTAGAGACTTGGACACAAGGTTTGACTGAAGTTTTTTTTAAATTCATTTTATATGAGAATTAGTGTAGAATTAAAAAAAATAAAATTATATACTCCCTTCGTCACTAATTAATCGCCTCACTTTCCTTTGGGTAGTGATAGGCACACTCGCTAAAATACTGTCAACTAAGGGGCTGTTTGGCAACTTCTGAATGGGTAAGTGTTGAACCAGTAAGAGGTCTGAACCATTAAGTGCTGAACCAGTAAGAGGTCTGAACCATTAAGAGCTAGTATATTGCTTAACTATTCAGAGGCAAATGTCTGATCAATTCAGATAAGAGGTCTTAACCATTCAGACTCTGTATAATACTTAACCATTCAGAGGCAAATCTCTTAACCATTCAGACATCTGAACCATTAAGAGGCTGAAACAAACAGTCTGAACCATTAAGTGCTGAACCATTCAGACATCTGAACCATTAAGAGGCTGAAACAAACAGCCCCTAAATACACCTCGTGATGCAATTTTATTTTATTAATAAAAATTGATATAACCTTTATTAATCTAAAAAAACAACATTATATTTATATTTTGAAAACTACCCACCATTTACTTCATTTTATTACTCGGTACTTTTCAAAAAAATAAATTATACTTTTATTTTTTTAAAAATTGTCATCTCTTATTATCATTTATATTACTACAATTAATGGCCATTACTTTTGTATTAATTTTTCCATTTTTTGTATTATACAAATATGCATTTCATCATTTTACATTTTTATTCTACATAATTATTTTATTTTTTTTAAAAAAAAGGTTATATAAGCTTTATTATTTCAAAAACAACGCTTTATATAAAACTATAAAGCTACTCATGATTTTCTCTTTTATTACTTTTCAAAAAACAACATATATAAATCTTAATAAATGTACATCATTATAAAAATTGCAACTTTTATTTAAAAATAGATATCATATCTAATACGGAGTAACATAATTAAAAATGTTTGTAACATGCATATCATATGTTTACTAAAAAATAGTATAAATAAAATTATACTCTGTATTTTAATTCAAAATATAATTTTATTAAAATATTAAAAATTTTGGAATTCTATGAGGTCGTGCGGAGTACAAGATAAAAAAATATTTTAGAAAGTACTGGAGTGAGATTAGTGTGAGGGTGAGTTTAGTATTTTGGTGGGGTGTGACTATCACTAACCCTTTCCTTTCTAGTCAGTCCCAAAAAATTGCTCACTTCTTTACTTTTTTAATAAAGTAAAGAATATGTGGTCCATACTTTTTTTCTTTCTTCTAAACAAATTTCAACCACCCATTTTTTACTTTTCTACACTTTTCCTAAACTACGCAAAATCAAACTGAGACAAAAAATTTGGGACGGAGTGAGTATTTAAAAACTATATCATAAGTTCTACAAAACTAGAGGTGACATCACTAATTCACTATATTATTATATCAAATGAGCAACAAAAATAGGCAAATATTTTGGATAAAGTTTGACTATGTGAATATCAACGATGAGATAATTTGTGGACAGAGGGAGTAACTTTTTTCTTCCTCAGTGCTGCGAGTTCTATCTGAGTGTATATCCATGGTAGTTAAGAGCTATCATTGGAGGGCTTCCAATGATTTACAGATAGCGAACATTAATATCTTCATGATTCTGAATGTTTTCTGGACTATCTTGTTTGATATTTACAGTTGAAGACATGTGTCATCGCTATCCGAATGCCACTGCAGTGAATGTTTATGGTGCAGGCGCACATGCTATTCACTCAATTGCAATGAAAGCAGTTTATTCTTTAAGGTAATTGGCATTTAATTTTGGTATATAATGATATGCGTAATATAATATTCTGATCCGTGTAAATTTTGCCAGAAATCTTGAGGCTCTAACCTTGAGTAGAGGTCAAATTGGAGAAACATTTTTTCAAGCCCTAGCTGACTGCCATGTGTTGAAGACCTTAGCCATTACTGATTCCATTCTTGGGAATGGTATTCATGAAATACCTATTTACCATGATAGATTGTGTAGCCTTCAGCTTGTCAAGTGCCGAGTAGTCCGAGTTACTCTCAGGTTATATACATCTGATTAAGAACAAAGTTGAACTTGCAACAAATCCTTTTTATTATTTTATAAATTTATTGTGTTTTGTAGGTGTCCCCTGCTTGAGACTTTGTCCCTAAAACAGAGTACTATGCCACATGCTGTGATAACCTGCCCACTTTTACGTGTCCTTGATATAGCTTCATGTCAAAAGCTTTCAGATGCTGCAATTCGTTCAGCAGCAACCTCATGTTCACTCTTAGAATCCTTGGATATGTCAGGCTGTTTATGTGCTAGTGATGACACACTTCGTGAAATATCTACCACATGCCCGAATCTCTATGTCCTTGATGCTTCATACTGCCCAAACATCTCGCTCGAGGTCAGTTTTAATATCCATTTGTGCATGCCACCTGATGCCAAATTACTTTTCTCTTAATGTGTCATACCGAGGGATTATTGACACTTTGTTTTTGTAGTAAGTTTGGCTTCCATACTGACTTCCTCATTTTCCTTTGTAGTCTGTTAGGCTCAGATCAATAAAGGTGCTTAAGCTTCATGGTTGTGATGGAATTACATCAGCTTCAATGGCTGCAATAGCTTTCAGCTATACTTTAGAGGTATGCTGTTATAACCTGCTGTTATTTCATAAGTTAGGGTTGTAAACAAACCAGATCAAATAAAATATTGAGTGTTATTCTTTGTATTAGGAAATTTTGACAGCTATTTGAATAACTATTTGTATTCTAATTTTGATTCATTTCCTCTGAATACACATTAATGTTTTTCATAAGAATCACGAATCAAACCAAAATATTCACTTCTTTTACTCAAGTTATCTAATGGCTAGGTTACAGTTTATGAACTTACGATCTTAGTTTCAAAAATATTTTTATTTTAAAATTATTTTATTGTAAATGGCTATTTACAACTCACTTGAATCCCATAAGAGTAGGGTCTAGGAAGGGTGTGTGTACGCATACCTTACCCCTATTATTTATATAGTCACTATATATACTACATCTCTATATCTGTGTATGCAATATATTTATATTTATTATGCATTTATTTGTATGATTGTTTTTGAAAATATTTAAAAACTCACAGAATTGAAGAAATATGTATTTGTATTTGAAAATGTAATGAGTACTAATAACTTCTCCCTTAGTCCCATAACAAACTTTTAGGATGCTATAAAAAACTTCATACTTTATTTCCTTTTGAGGTATTGAACATGTGGCTCTCAAAACATCTCTCTCAGATAAACAATTTCAAACAACAACAACAACCTAGTAGAATCCCACTAAAAGTAGAGAGGCTGTTTCCAAGAGACCCAGCTCAAGTAGCACGACTAGAGGACAGATTACACAAAGGCATAAGATACCTAGGCAACTGGGAGAAGAATCACGTCAAGCCAGCACAACACACGACAACACGATCAAAGCTAGCACCCTAGACTAAACAACTACCCAACTACTCTAATCCTAGATCTCTAGACGTCCCTATCTAAGGCCATATCCTCGGTAAGAGCCAAGTGTCCTAAGTCCTTCGTAACCACATCCTCCCAATTCTTCCTAGGTCTACCCCAACCTCCAAACCCTTCAACTATCGAAAGCCTCTCTCATCTCCGCATTGGGGCCTCAGGTGCACACATTTTTACATGACGAAACCATCTCAACCTAACCTCTCGAAGCTTCCTCCACCGGTGCCGCTCCCACCCGTCTCTGAATAACGTCATTATGAATCCTATCCAACCTTGTTTGCCCACACATCCACTGTAGCATCCACATTTCTGCTGCATGTTGTTGACGAATGTGGACTTTCTTAACCAGCCAATATTCCGCACCATAAAGCATTGTCGGTCTGACCACGGGCTTATAAAACCTACCTTTCATCTTTTCTGAAATCTTTTTATCTCATAGAACTTTGACGCCAATTTCCACTTTGCCCATGCAGCTCCAATATGGTGATCAACATTCCCATCGATCTCTCCATCTGCCTGAATAACCGAACTAGGATATCACAATTTAACTCTCTTAGGCACTAGGTGTGAATCAATCTTAACTTCCACCTCTGTCACCCGACCACTAAAACCACATTCTAGGTACTCAGTCTTAGTCCTGCTCAATCTGAAACCCTTGGATTCTAGGAACTGACGCCACACCTCTAACTTGTCATCGAGCCCCTCACGCGTCTTGTCAATCAAAACAATATCGTCAGCATAAAGCATGCACCATGGAACCTCCTCCTGAATACCACGCGAGAGAACATCCATCACCACAGCAAAAAAGTAGGGTAGGGGCTAAGGGCAGACCCTTGGTGTAAGTGTGTAACCCAACCTTTACAGGGAACGAGTCAGAGTCACCCCCTACAGTCCTAACTCTAGTGCTTGCCCCAACATACATATCTCTAAATACCCGAATGTATGCAATTGGAACCCCTCTAGCCTCAAGACATCTACACAAGATCTCTCTTGGTACCCTGTCATGCGCCTTCTCGAGACCAATGAACACCATGTGAAGATCCTTCTTTTTAGCATTATACTCCTCCATCAACCTCCGCAGGAGATGGATAGCCTCTGTGGTCGAGCGGCCAGGCATAAAGCCAAATTGCTTCTCAGAAATACACACCACCTTTCGCAAACATAAACAATTTCCAACCCGTCACTTTTTAACACTTTCATTAAACTCTGTGAAAGTAAAATGAGAATTGTTTACGGGACGAAGGGAGTATTTGTATTCTGATTCTTAATCGTTTTTCTGAATAGGAACCATTGTTTTCGAATACTCATCACGAATAAATCAAAATTATTCCCTTCGTTTAAAACCCTATCATAAGTGTTCCAATAAGTAGTTTTGTTAAAAAATATGAACTTAAAATGTTAACAATTTGTTAAATTGGAATTTACTTAAATGTGCAGGTTCTGGAGCTTGATAACTGTAACTTATTAACATTATTGTCTTTGGATCTTCATCGGCTACAGAAAATAAGGATTGCACATTGCTGCAAGTATGATGCTTTCATGTTCCTGTTAGCCCTTAGGGCTATGTACATTCTTTGTTAAGCATTTAATCCTCAAATTTAGATACTGTTGTGGTGGCCCTAATCTATCTTTGCTACATCTCTTTTTCTCCAGACTTGCTGATTTTAACATACGAAGTGACATGCTATCATCAATAGCCATTTCTAGTTGTCCTTTGCTCCAGCGAATCAGCATCATAGCAAACTCTCTCAAGGTGCCTAGTATGCTAATGTTGCCTTTTACTCCCTCCTTCCATAATTTTTTTCCCGTTGCACATTATGATGTTTGACTGAAATTAATTTCAATTTATTTTATATGAAAATTGATGTGGAATTAAAAAATAAAAACTATATTTTTTAAAAAAACCAAAAGATCTACAAACTAAAGGTGACATGACTATATTATTTTATCAAATGGGAAACAAGAATAGGCAAATAAAGTGAATAAAGTTTGACCACGTGAATATTGAACAAGAAGAAAATTTGTGGACGGAGGGAGTATTTGAAATGTTAAAGAGAAATCCTGCAGAGTCATCAACATCTCGACCAATGATTCTTACTATTTGTATGCAGAAACTGGTGCTGCAAAAACAAGAATGCTTAACCACCTTAGCATTGCAATGTCCCAGTTTGCAAGAAGTAGACCTTACTGAGTGTGAATGTTTGACAAATTCTGTTTGTGAAGTTTTCAGAGATGATGGTGGCTGCCCTAAGCTAAAATCATTGGTTCTAGATAATTGTGAGGTTAGTAGTAACATTTCACTTCATTGCTCCAATAACTCTGGTTAGCATAATTGTAGGCCTTAAATCAATCAGGCCACCACCATCCATTTAGGTGGAGTAGCAAGGAAGAGAGCAATAAGAGTAGTGAATAACATAGTGTAGAATGAGCTATGACGTAAGATTCAAGATTCCTGAGGGTAGTGAAACATGATTTTACTACTTGAGTGAGCAAGAGTCAGTCTTCTCAAAAGCGCTAGGTGTCCCCTAGATAGTAGACTAGAGCCTAGTGCATGGGCGGGGATTAATTGATGCCGCATGCAACCTTGTTGAGAAAAGAAGTCCTTGACAATTGGTATTGGAGCCAATTTTACGCGAGGGTGATCCTTATCAATATTCAATATAATGAACCCATTAAATGTGTGAAGGCTCCTTCACCGCATTGGAAGGGACGACTTGAGATGCTCCCTGGCAAGCAATGCACGATCTGTAAAGAGATATTCGACTTAGAGTCTATAATGATTGATGGCACAAACACAACCAGTAAGTGCAATTCATCCAATTTGTGTGAGAAGTCATGCAAGTGCATGGCTAGCACAAGTGGAGGTAACCTTGGGCTGACTACGACGAATGTCTCAAAGCCTGAAAGTTCAAGGGACAACAAGGTGCTATGTACTGGATGAGGCAACCAAGGTGCAGTAAGCAGCTATGTACTTTGCAGATTTTTGCATTCCTTTGGTGGTGACGTAGGTATGCTGATAGAGGCATGTGAGATTGACACTTGGGCCGACTTCAAGCAAGAGTAGTAGATGCAATTCTACCTAGAGAACATGCTATACAAGGCACATAAGAAGCCATGAGATTTGAAGCACAAAAGAGCATTGGTTAATACTTTATATCACTTAAGCCTACTTGAGGGGGTTTGGTGGGTTTAGTAAGCATCAGCTTTTGAGTTCGAAACCATTTAAATTATTTACAAATAATATAAAAATTAGTAATATAATATTTTAAAAATTCATATCTAACAATAAGGTCGTAAAACCAACAAAAGTGTAGGTTCAAGCATGATATTATATTGGCAAGCCACCCACTAGATAATATAGACTCCCTGTTTGTGTCGATGCAATCCTCACCTCATCTACGATGTTCTGAGTTATTTTAACCTCTTCATCAGATACAGTAACTAAGCTCATATGTTAAACATAAGTTTTGACCAGGCACCTTTCTCATTTTTTCAATTCTGATATCATATTTTCTTCAAGTTTTATTGTTCTATTTTATTGTTGGTTGTTGCATGACCATTATGAAGTACAATATAACACTTATAACTGCCAAATGCCAATGAAAGCACATTGGTGTGTTTGTAAGAAAAGACACAATCTTGATTCCAATGATGGAAGGTTTGGGCGAGGCAAAGTTGACAGGCATTTAGGTTATCAAGGGAAATGGTGATAATGTGGGCTTATCAAGGCTCACATACTTGGGAACAATGAGTCTCGGTGAGGGTGCCTCCGAAATGGCGGGAGATGTGTTAAGAACAAAAGCACACACACACGAATAGAAAGCAAGAAAGCAATAGAGAACACGAGATTTAACGTGGTTCGGTCTAATCTGACCTACATCCACAGGGGCAACTAGGGTTTGTATTATTGAGTGATAATGATTACAAGTACAGGAGATCATATATATAGACAACTAATTAGGGTTTAACCCTTGCTGGACAAGTTATAGCAAACTGGGCTTAAAACCATTTGGGCCGGCCGAAACCCTAATCTGGTCTCCTAATTCTCAGTTGTCTATAAGTGGGCCACTTTGGGCCGATGACTACACATCACCAACAATCTCCCACTTGGAGTCTTTGGACCAAACTGCGGCTCCTCTCTGTACTTCTGTAAATGAAAAATCTTCCTTGATCTTCACATCTCCCTAGTTGCCCCTCTCCTCAACACTATTCCAGGAGACCAGCTGAAGCTATGCAGAGCTTCAGCTTATCCAGCACCACTGTCTTGGTGAACATATCTGCTGGATTCTTAGCACCTGAGATGTTCTTCAACTTGATTGTTCTATTACTGATCAATCCCCTCACAAAGTGATACCTCATCCCAATGTGCTTCGTCTTGCCATGATAAACTGGATTTTTAGCAAGTTTCACCGCACTCTCATTGTCACAGTACAATAAGTAATCAGACTGCTGT
>OOIL02006555.1:1916015-1948671 GCA_900332095.2 Cuscuta campestris
TGTTAAGAACAAAAGCACACACACACGAATAGAAAGCAAGAAAGCAATAGAGAACACGAGATTTAACGTGGTTCGGTCTAATCTGACCTACATCCACAGGGGCAACTAGGGTTTGTATTATTGAGTGATAATGATTACAAGTACAGGAGATCATATATATAGACAACTAATTAGGGTTTAACCCTTGCTGGACAAGTTATAGCAAACTGGGCTTAAAACCATTTGGGCCGGCCGAAACCCTAATCTGGTCTCCTAATTCTCAGTTGTCTATAAGTGGGCCACTTTGGGCCGATGACTACACATCACCAACAAGATGATGCCCCACATCCTTCGTGACTTAGCCTAGGCAGACAGCCAAACACATGTGAAAGGGTACCTAACATGGGGAGGCTCCCAATTAAGGCATATGAGGGCCAACTGGCCACTCCAGAATTCCAAGCACACTACATTCGGTGCTATGCTAAAGAAGGCAAGATAAAGGGCAAGCTGCATCGTGGAACAACAAAGTGAGGAGATAGCACAACGGGCTGTGGATAATTCTGGAAGCGTGCAAGACTTAAATTAGAAAGTATAGATCTATGAGTATCATGCCCATGCATTGATTTAAGCTGCTATAATCCTGCAAAACATGGTGGATTCATGTAGATGATTGTTGGAGATAAGAGAAAGTTCTAGAGTTGGAGTATCCCAAAGGATCAAGAAGACTTTAGAACAAGGTATGAATGTGTAGGATGATGATTGAGAGCACTGGAATTCTCCGTATTGTAAATATTCTGTAAGAGTTGTTTAAAGATTTCTAAAGAAATCTTGGTTGTTAGATCAAGTATATTACCACCATCATTTGAGGAGGTGAAGTACTATAAATACCCCGTGGGACTTTCATTTATAGGTTTGCAAGGTAGACAGAATTAAGGGTAGTGAAAACAGTGTAGAATTTGTTTCGAGTGTAAGACTCAAGATATCTGAGAGTAATGAACACAAGTTTACCACCAAGTTTGTGTGTATCCTTGCAGTGTGTTGTTTCACCCCTAGGTATACATGTGTAGTGCGAGTGAGAGGTTGGCATATTGAAGGTGGCATGTGAGCTTGTTAAGAAAACACATTCACGATAGTGTGGTGCCTTGAAGTGTTAAGCATGAGCAAGAGGTTAACTTAGCGACCGAGAGGGTCGAGAAGACGAGAATATAACTAAAGGCGTTGATGAAGCAAGCCCGTGATGACGTGGTGCCTTCAATTTGATCGTGGCTTGTGTTCAATATAATGAGAATGTTTTCAAACCCAATTGGAATTGCTTATAGCTTTTCAAAAGTGATGTTGAGCAATTTTAGTGTTGGTAGTGGTGTTAAGTGCTCGAATAATAAATTCTCCCCACTTCCGAGAGCCAAAAGTGATCAACAACTTTCTAGGCTCTGTTTTTTTATGATAATGTGGTGAATGATAATATTATAATTAATGTGTAGTTTTTTTTACAGTTTCGTCCCGGTATATCTTGAACCTAGCTCCTCCACATGGATGTTTTTTTGGTCTTTTAAGCAAACAGTACTCTTATAAGCAATTTGTGTTGCAAACACTCTAAAACACTTGAGGAATTATCTGCATCAAATTTTAGAAACATTTTCCACTTTTACCTTTGCTTAAGTAACCATTTTTTACACCATAAGAGAATAATAGAAAAAAAATTAATATTTTGAAAACACTCCCTCTGTATTTTGAAAACACTCCCTCTGAGTTAGCTGATCAATGAGTATTATGTCATTTATGTGTGCATGGTATTGCTGGCACAGCCAGTATTTCCTGCATTTTTAGATAATCACTATTCATGACTTGTACTCAGTATTATGAGTGATTGATGAGACTAATGTGTCGACTTGATATTTCAATGTTCATAATATATTATAAAAACAAATATTAATTTGAGAGATATCTTTAACACTATGTTTGGTTCAAGGAATTCGGAAGGGAAAGAAAAGAAAATGAGTTTCTCTCATTTTCCTCACCAAAATGGAAGGAATTTGGTTTTCCCTCTTCTTAGTATATTTTACCTTTTCATTTTCTTTTCCATCCAGTTTTCTTTTCTTTTCCTCTCTAACCAAACAAGAAAAACTGTTTTCCATCTTAATTTCTTTTCTTTTCCCTTTCAAATTCCTTGAACCAAACATAGTGTAAAAAAACAGATAAAAAGGAATTGTGCTCCCTTTCCTCATGCCTTTATTTTCTTTTTATGAATGTGAAATTTTTTCTTTCATGAATGTTTTGAATTTTACTGCATGTTCAATATATCTGATAATGGTTTTTTTCTTCTTAAATTTGTTTTAAATCCAGAGCTTGACAGCAATTGAATTTTCATGTACTAAATTGATCGCTCTTTCCCTAGCTGGTTGCCGTGGTTTAAGATCTCTTAAACTTAAATGCCCTTATCTTCAGCATGTATCATTAGATGGTTGTGACCATCTCGAAAGAGCTTCCTTTCGTCCTGTAAGTAGAATCATCCATTCTAACATACTATACATTTAAATTTATGTGATGTTTACTTTTTCATTTCTAAATAGACAATCCAATTCTTCACAGGCTTTGAACATGGATTATTTGCATCTTCTCACTAATGCTTCCACCTCGGGAATTATTTCAACCATGTCTTAATGTTAAGATCTCCCCATGGAACTTATATTTTAGGCCGTGTTTGCTGTGGTTGCTGATTTTCAATTTATGGCCTTAAGATTTTTAAAGTTACATGATACAAGTTGTATGTTGAATCGTAACTACTCATGCTTTTAGCCTTAAGCTAATCATGCTAATTTTGAAATTGCAAACAGAAAACTGATCGCCCTACTTTTTTTGGTTTCCAAAAAAACTGAAAACTTAACACATAAACCACCATGAATGGGGGCTAAGCAATGTTCGAAGTTTCTGACAAGTCTACAATGCTTTTGTTCAGGTTGGTATTAGGTCTCTTAACCTTGGAATATGCCCCAAATTGAGTGTGCTGCATATTGAAGCCCCACAAATGACATCTCTTGAGCTGAAGGGCTGTGGTGTACTCTCTGAAGCATCAATTAATTGCCCACTCCTGACCGCTTTAGATGCTTCATTTTGCAGGTTATTTTGCTACTTTTTCCTGGGCATTCTCTTGGTAGGGTCTAGCAGTGTTCTGAAAGGCATCCTAGGCTTTAGGTGGCACTAGGCTTCAATTACTCTTGTTCAATGCTGTCTAATTGTGTGTTTTTGTTTTGTTGGTTTCTCTTTTTAAAGATGATTGAGAGTGGCTTACCACATTCTATGACACAAACTCATGATACATCATGTGTTGATGAAGCTTTTTGCAATTTGAGCTAAATTTTGTGGCAGTATCCCTTAATATTTGAGATTTGAACTTTTAAAGACTCCTATGATCAAAACAATGTGTTTTTGTAATACTCATCATTCATCAAAATTTAGTTGTCTTTATAAATAAAAATGAGATATTGTTTAGGTTTTATATTAATCGCAGAGTACTTTCTGTATTAGTATATTGAGTTTTTCTTGAAGTATATTTAATTATATCTAAATGATTTATTGAGATAAAATATTTACACATTTCAAACATTTGACTTAATAAAATCTGTATAAAAGATGTGTGCACATATACTTGAAGTTCTAGTTTTTTCAAGGCCAGATTAATCCCTGCCTAGTGCCTGGTAGAACAATGGGACTTAGTTTGGCAATTATTCACTTTGTCTTGTCCTGTATCGTACTGACTACTGACGTTGTTGCTGATTTGTCTTTGCTGTATAGCCAACTTAAGGATGACTGTTTGTCTGCAACAACGACATTGTGCCCTCTCATCAAGTCATTGGTATTGATGTCATGTCCATCGGTTGGCTCTGATGGACTATTGTCTTTACGTGGGCTTCCAGATTTGACCTACCTTGACCTTTCATACACCTTTTTGGTCAATTTGCAGCCTGTTTATGATTCCTGCTTGCAGTTGAAGGTACTTCTATTGTAGTGAACTTTTTTCTATTTTTAATATTTTATAGTTTTATAAAAAGCATTTTTTTGCTATTTGTATATGCACATTAACTGTTGGCAGAGCAGTATATGCATATTTTTGGGAACCCTGCTGTCTTTACGCATCACATCTTTGTTCCCCTATCATTAAATGGGAAGAGTATTCACTGTAGTTTATTTGTGCATATCTTACTTCATGGGTCATTTGGAAACAACCACTCTATGCTTTAAACATAGGGGTTAGGCTGCATTTATTCGACCCCCCTTACCCCGCAATGGGCAGGAGCCTTTGAGGTACTGGGTAATGTTGTTGTTACTGCATTCTTTTATTTAGTTACCTACCTTTCCACATTTGATGAATTATTATGCATTTATATTGTTAAAACCTGCCAATTCTTGTTTTACTTGATGTCTCTAGGTATTAAAATTGCAAGCATGCAAGTACCTTAGCGATACATCGTTGGAGCCTCTTTACAAAGAAAATGCTCTTCCGTCTCTTATCGAGTTGGACTTATCTTATGGGACACTCTGCCAGTCTGCCATTGAGGAATTGCTTGCTTTTTGTTCACATCTAACCCATGTCAGCTTGAATGGGTGTATGAATATGCATGATTTGGATTGGGGTGGAAATGGAACCTCTCAAATGGACTCAACGTTTTCGCCAGCCTTATGTGACATCCACTTTTCAGACAAACGCCCAGCAAATCGTTTTCTGCAGAACCTCAATTGTGTTGGTTGTCCTAACATCAAGAAGGTGATGATTCCCATGACACGGTGCTTCCTTCTATCATCACTAAATCTATCCCTTTCTGCAAATTTGAAGGAAGTAAATGTTGCATGTTCCAACTTGTCTTCTCTCAATTTAAGGTACTTATAAAGTAGTCCAATTGCTATTTCTTCAGCCATTTTTTATCAGTCGACCAATGCGGTTATAATTGATAAATCATTTTCTTTGTCTTCAGCAACTGTTGTGCCCTGGAAATCTTGAAACTTGAGTGTCCCAGATTGAGCAACCTATTTCTTCAGGTAAACACATGTTTCTATTCACAAGCTTTTAATTAAGAGAAATTTGCATTCTTAGGGCTTGTTCTCTTCACTTGATTGTAGTTACATTTAAAACTGCCTGATCTGATTGTAGTTATATTTAAAACTGTTAGTGATCTAATTGTAGTTATATTTGAAACACATCTGATCTGATTGTAGTTATATTTATATAACTGTTTTTGATCTGGTCTGATCTGATTCTAATAAGAATAAGTTGAAGAGAACAAGCTCTTAGAGCATGTTTTCTTCAATTTATTTTTATTACTTACAGAGTATTACCTTTTCTTATTGGAATCAGAAAAGGTGAAGAACTTATTCCATTCAAATCAGGTGAAGAGAACAAGCCTTTAGTCCCCCAATTTTTTGCCATTATGTAATATGAGGCATGTATTCGTTTTAATTTTTTTTGTAAATTCATCCCATCAATTGTTACTATAATTTAGATACTATTAGTCCCTCTTAAAACACTCCTTTTACACATTAAAAAACACAGGTTTATGGTGGCACTCTCAGTGTTGATGTATTGACCTATTCCCAATTTCTACTACACAACCCGTTCTCAAGCCCCAATGATGGCCACTAAGGCCTAGTAGCCAACTCACCTGAAGTATCACGTCTTATACTTAGTAATATAATAGGATTCTAGTCTCTCGCAAGTAGCCCTAGCAGCTAACCCATTTCACACTTTACAGCCCCCTCCTTCCCCTTCTTAGTTAGAAAAACTCGCCAATACTGGCTTCAATGTTGGGAATAATCCGAGTAGATAAACGCAGCGGAAACACGAAACACACAAGCACAAACGAGAAGAAAAACGACACGAGAATATAACGTGGTTTGGTCTGTGTGACCTACTCCACGGGTTGCAACTAGGGTTTCTCTTTATTCAGGTGTGAAGATTACAATTACATAGCACGGTGTTTATAAGACTAATTAGGTTTAGCAAAGCTTGGGCAACAAGATTACAATAAACAGGCCCAAAGGCCATTAGGGCCGGCCTGACCCAATTGCTCATCTTTTGCCGCACCAGGCCAAAGGCCCAAAAGGCTTCACACCCTACAATCTCCCACTTGAAGCCTTTGCGCATTCTACATATTCCATCCAAGCAAGCATAGCACTAGTAACTCCAGTAATCTTAAAACAAGTTCTTCAAGCCTCAGTTCCTCAGAACAAGCTAAAACTCCATGCTATATCCCCCTAGTTGCAACCGCCCCTCTCATTAAGTATCCGAAGGGCCAGTTGAAGCTCCTCCGAGCTCCAACTCACCAGTCTTAGCAGACCCATCCTTTGTCTCATCCGGCTTGCACAATCCACCAGATCTAGAGATACACCAATTATCGGTTACCACTCTCTACATCATGCAAACTATCCAAAGGAGAGAATTTTCCTGTCGGAATCTTTTTCTTCAAAACCCAACGGTTCTTATCCAGAACGCATCCCATGCTCCCACTGTCCCCAAATCCTCTAAGTGGTTTAAACTTCCCAACACATTCAACTGACATCCCGTGGCTCCAGGCTTCACGTTTGCAAATTGAACCCTCTTACGCCGACTAGATTCAGTGAAACAGACTTTGTTTTGCTTAACCAGGACGGTCACTCCCTCAGCAGGTACCTCTACCATATACAACGATCCCTGTCTCTTTCCACGAGCAATCATCAGATTCCCATCTATCACTTTCCATTTTCCACCACCAAACTTGACATCTAGTCCCTGTTTATCCAGTTGACTAACAGAAATAAGTTTCTTCATCAAGCCTGGAATTACCCTGACATTCTGTAGGTTCCATTTAGTACCCAATGGAGTCTTCAGATTAACATCTCCCATGCCCGTTACTTTAAGAATTTCACCGTTGCCTAACCGTACCTTTCCAAAGTCTCCTTCTTTCAGATTCGCCATCGTTTTCCCGTTGTGTGTGGCGTAAAACGAAGAACCAGACTCCATAATCCAAGAGTAGATAAACGCAGCAGGTGGATGAATGAACAGTAAAGGAACCCGGGCGCTCTGATACTAGTTGTTGGGAAGTATCAGAGTAGATAAACGCAGCAGAAACACGAAACACACAAGCACAAACGAGAAGAAAAACGACACGAGAATATAACGTGGTTCGGTCAGTGTGACCTACTCCACGGGTTGCAACTCGGGTTTCTCCTTATTCAGGTGTGAAGACTAATTTGGTTTAGCAAAGCTTGGGCAACAAGATAACTATAAACAGGCTCAAAGGCCATTAGGGATGGCCCGACCCAATTGCTCATTTTTTTCCATACCAGGCCAAAGGCCCAAAAGGCTTCACACCCAACATTCAAAGTGTCATTGTAAAAGTAATCCCACCAACATAAGTGGAAGAATCTATTTCTTTTGGCTGTGCTAAACCCAAAAAGCCCCTTGGTTTTTTCTTATGGATTTCCAAGCCAAGATTGTGTGTTCTTCCTATTTATACTTGTTTTGTATGTTCTTAGGCCTAAGGGCTAAGGTAGTGTTTCTTCATTTCCAGAACCTATAAGAAACTTTATGAAAACCATTCTTCCACCAGTTTACACTAAAAAAATGATGTTTCCCTGTGTTGTGTGTTTCATACACATTTTATGCTAATTTCTGTTTCTTAGTGTTGAAAATAGCAACATGCTATTTCTTACTCCATAATCCATATTTTACTTCCATGGTCGGTATTCCTGATGTTTGTTTTTTTCACTTATACCTGTTTTGCTTTTTGGTATTTGATCACCAGTCGTGCAACATTGATGAGGAAGCAGTGGAAGCTGCCATATTCGGGTGTACCTTGCTAGAGACACTCGATGTCCGCTTTTGTCCAAAGGTGAAATCCCTCTATTCCTTTTTTTTATATTACTATTTTGTGCAAATATTCAAATGTATGCGCGTCAATATTTACTACCGAGTCCAAATAACACACTCTCTACTTGCTTTTCTGGTTTGGAATAGATATGCCCATTGAGCATAGGCAAGTTACGAGCTGCGTACCCATGTTTGAAGCGCATCTACAGCAGCCTGGCTCCTGCTTGATGCTCTCCATGTCTACCTCTCTGGTTCATGCCTTAGTCGATTTCCAGTTCTCCCATATGTTTGTGCAATTGTGAAAGAGATCCAAGGTGTGTTCTGTTCATCATGTAACTGCACATTGTTGTGTTTAAAGAATAATACAGTAGTAATAGTAATAATAACAATAATAATAATTATAGTGCCTCATGCCTGTTTATCAAATTCGAATAATACCGTAGTATATGCCAATACGAGTATTATTACTCTGCAACTTTTTGATTCTTTAAGAACCAAACCATTTGTAGTGTATATATATGTAAGTTTCTTGTAGTCTGAGAATAATTATTGAAATATGAAGCTTTGGTCTTTTATCACTCTATTGCAGTTGTTCTGTGTATACTACTAATTGGTCTTCTATTTTCTCAAGTTAGGTTCTTCTCAAACAACCTCTTTACTTTTTTATCATTAGAGATATGATCTTTGTACACCCACTTTTGGGGTTTCACTAGATAAAAAAAATGCATTTCACATATGACACCCTAATGAAATTAAATTCTCATTTTACCCTTCACATTTTTACCCCTCTTCTTTTCATAAAACAAACTGCAACCCCTCGGGGTCCTCTCCGCGTCCCTTAGAAGGAAGAAGACCCAATGTTCTGCAAGAGTTGTATGTCTATTTCCCTCGGTGTCCTCTCCACGCCCCCTCGGTGGCTTCACAAGAACCATGGTATATATGCCTATTTCCCCTCTAGCAAGCATATCTATGGTGGTGTTTGGGTTCAAATTTAGATGCTTGCAAGATGGAGATGGAGAAGGAAACAAGAATGAGGCTATAGAGTTTGAATAGTAAGATGTGGATTTTATTTAAGTTTTTATGGAAATGGAATTTGGTAGGTGGCAAACACCAATCCGATCCACCTCCAAAACAAAGATTAAACTCTGCCCCGACTTATAGTGCTTGTTCAATATTCAGATGGTCAAATTTATTTTTTTATATCTATTTTTTCTACTCATTTAATAAAATAACATAGTAATGTCACATGTTATTTTGAAGAATTTTTTTATATAGTTTTTAAATATGTAATTTTTGTTTTTTAATTTCACCGTAATCTTTTGATTGATTAAATTATAAATAATTTTGACAAAATATCGTAAATCAGAACAGACATTATAAATTGGGACGAAACGAGTAATTACAAAATTATACGGAGTAAATATTGAGAAAAAAAGTAAACTAGGGGTAAAACATTGAAAGCATATCAAAATTGGACTATCATATTTTTATTCTCGAAGTAGGAGTTCAAATGCGTTTACATTATGAAACATAATCATGTACATTACCAAAATGTATACTAATGCACACATGTACAATGTCACATTACCACCATATTACCACGGTGCAAAGTCTTATTTCGGAAATAAAAACATGAAAGTACTATTTTGATACTTTTCTCTATGTTTTAGTCCTATTTAGGGTGCTTTTATAAATTTTGTAGATGTGATTAACTGATTATTGTTAGGACTTCATGGAGTGTAATGTGTTCAAAGGTTGAAATTGTATAGTTAAAGTTTATTTGGAAGAGAGAAATGTTGATATCATAGAAAAAAAATTAGTGGATTTTTTCTTTTTCTATTGTTTTGTGGAATTTTTAATTAATTTTTAAATGACAATGTTTTTAGTCTAGGTGATTTTTTCTCTCTGTGTTTTTGTTTTGTTTAAACGAAGTTATCACTTCTAAAGTATTGTGTTACACATTAATTTCATACTCAACATTTTAGTCTTGTATTTATAATTAACCCAAACATAAATCTCGTGCTCTAAAATGTGTTTTTCACTGAATTACATCTATCATTCCCAAATTTTATCAATTACTTCGTATATTTTCAAAACTTTGGAATTTTGAGATGTATGAATTAGGACATAATTTTGACATAAAAACTATATCAAAGGTTGTATAAATGCGCGACTAATATGTTGAATATGAAATAAATGTGTTCTCTCTACGTTAGAAATACTAATAACATTTAAGAATTATTTTCAAAATAAAGTTTTTTTATAAGAATGACTTTAAAAAATTGCAAGAACCAAAAATAAAATTCGTATATTTTACTGAGATTAAAAACATATTTAACCCTTTTTAATTATATTATTAAATTTATGGTTTTGAGTTTATACTAATATTTGAATGAATGGCATTGTAAATTATTTAAAGTCCTATGTCTTCTAAGACCAAAATATGAGTATAATGGCAGTGCAGTGTAAGATTACGTAGTGGCAGTGTGATAGAAAATTGATGACAGTGTAATATGTCAGTGTGATCAGTCAACCGTCAATGATCTGCAGCGCCAATCTGGTGGCCAACGATGACAGATGACAGTGTGCGCTGATAATGCGACAGTTACAATCTAAAAATGACAGTGTGCGCTGATAATGTGACAGTTACAATCTAAAAATATGATGAGTGTAATAGTGTACCAATGACTCTGTGAACTTCTATTTTAATCTTGAAATGTACTCTCATAATTTTTTGGTTGTGGGTGTTCTCACAACCCTTTTTTTCCACATGTTAGCTTGGACTAAAACATTGAACTCCATTTTATCGGACTGAGCCGAGTCGCTCCACTAATTTGGGCCGGGCCACGAGTATCTACGGAGTACATATATATAAATAAGTGTAGGGAAGATCTGTTAAATCAAATATTCATCTGCCGCCATCTGCCGCCAATTCCCGCATCCGCCGCCGTCGCTGGTAGAGAGAAAGAAACAATCAAATGGGAAAGGGAAAAGGGAAATCCAAGATTGAAATCAAGAAGATCCAGAGTCTGCCGGCCCGCAACGTCGCTTTCTCCAAGCGCAAGAAGAGCCTGTTCAATAAAGCGGCGGATCTCTGCCGCCTCTACCCGGGAGTCAAGATCGCCGTCGTCGCCATGTCTCCCGCCGGAAATCCGCACGTCTTCGGCGACCCGGCGGCGCTACTCCCGCCGGTGGAGTCTCAGGTTTCGAGTTCGGGAAACGCCGGCGGCGACGAGGAAGTCGAATGTATGATCAGAGAGCTGATGTGCGATGATTTTGATTTTTCCAGTGATGCGTTTTCTGGGGAAGTTCCACCGGAGATGGAGGCCGGCTATGATTCCGATGCGGAGGAGATTCGCCAATTACTGGATTGGGGCAACGGGGAGGATCAATTTCTTTTTTAGTACGGAGTAGATTTTATTACTATTCCCCAAATCTAAATTGTGATTATTATACTTGACCTCCGTTTGGTACCCGGAATTAAAGTCATGAAATTGAAATTAAATTTAGGGTTTCGATTCCAATTGTGTGTTTCATATAATAGAAATATGTATATTGAAATCAGAGAATTTAATTCCATCCAATTTAGGGTCTGTTTGGGAATAGCGTTAGAGATTAGCGTTAGCATTTTGGATAAAATTTTAACGGTGCAGATTGCTTTAAAAACGCTAACGCTAAACGCTGCCCATAGATAGCCTTTTCAAAACGCTAACACTAATAGCTAATGTTATTTCCAAACAGGACATTAATATCATAGAATTTTAATTTCGTGTACCAAATGAGCTCTAGAGAGAGTTTAATTAGCATTATCATTAGGTATTAATTAGGCCTGCATTTATTTTTACGAGTGTCAAGAACTCAAGATGTACTTCCCACTGGACTTGAATCTTTCTTTATCATTCTTTGTTCACTTTCATTCCACATTAGATTATTAAATCATTTTTTTCCCTTTGGAGTAGTATATTCCCAAATTATCTCCTTTTGTTTTCCTTTAAATATATAGTAGATAAAAATATTATTTACTTGAAGCATGTTTTTTTAGATTAGAACAAAAGAGTAAGATAATGGAAAGTAGAATTTTTTTTGTTTTTCTAAATGGAATGTCAGTATGTTTCAATAATACCTAGTGGGCAAAAAGGGTATTTTTATGTCTTAATAGAAAGAAAAAATTGACAAAAAAAAAGAAATTTAAAATTAAACTCTTTTGTCTTAAAATTTTATAAAGAGTCATGTTAGAATAACATCAACTTTGAAATCAGATACAACAATCATTTGTATATCTTGTGTGTACAGATTTAATTAAAATTGGTGTTAATCTAGCATTTTTTAATAATTTAATAACATGTTTGAGAATTTGAATATAGATAAAAAATTATTTTGATTTTAGACAAATTCCTTTCATTCTAAACAAAGTTCAATTAGAAATCAATATAGCTTGTCTTGAAATTCGAAAATTGAAATTCAAGAATTCAATATTTGAACTTGAAAAAGAAAAGATTGATATGAAATGTAAGTTCCCAAACACTACCTAAAGGCAAATGAGGCGTTATCCAAGTTAGCAGATACCCAAATATGGAGTATTTTTTCTATTGAGAGTAGGATACACAATACAACAACAATCAAGCTTTATCCCACTAGGTGGGGTCGGCTACATGGACCAAATGATGTCATTATACCCTATCAATCAACACTAAAAGACTACGGCCTCGTTTGGCATCAGCGTTAGATGTTAGCGTTTGTGTTTTGAAAAGGCTATCCGACGATAGTCTTTAGCGTTGGCGTTTCCAGAATTAATCTACACCATTAAAATTTTATCCAAAATGCTAACGCTAACGCTAATCGAAAACGTTGTTCCCAAACAAGGCCTACAGTTCAGGCTTAATATTATAACATTTTTACAATATGGATTCCAATTGCTTTAGATTTGAATCAACGATTGGAGGCGGTCGTGCTTCTTCTTCCTTGGAAGACTCCATATATGCATCAGCTATGGCCCGCCCTTGTTCAAGTACATTGGCTGGGACTGTTTTTAGAAGTCTGCAAATGAGAGTAATATGGAACAAATAAACTTTCCTTTTTTTTTTGCTGAATGGGGAAAATGAAGAAAATAATTACTCGTCTAGTGCATTGATTGCTGCAGTGGTCATCCCCTTCATAGATTGCACAGATACGTCCCCTTCATTTCTTGATGCATGTAAAAGCAATGAATCCAGTTCTTCCAATGATCTTCGTGAGAAAAGAAAATAGATTTAAAAGGTCTACCATGTAGATCGGGCACGGTTTTTTTTACATTGAGCTCCAATGTCATAATATGACTTTGGCAATTTCAACAACCTACAGTGTTCTAAATTGATGGTTCCTACCCTCCGGCCCCAGTGCACCCCCCGTACTCCCTCTAATTGCACTTCCAAAGTTTTGTTGACTTTGGGATCAGAATTTGACCTCAAAGTCAACAACATTTTTGGGGTGCAATTGGAGGTATGTGGGGTTGGGGGGTTTACAGAAGGTTTAGGAGGTAGGATTTATCAATTTTTTGATCGGAGCACCATAAGTGCCCAATGTCATATTATGACATCAAATTTCAATGTCAAAAGAACCGTGGTGATGTAGATCAAGCCCGTTCTTTTTTCACGAAAAATTACTTAATTACATTAAATTAGTTTCGAAGAGAGAAACGTTGTGAGTCATATAGTTCTTTCCCAAAAAGGAAAGGAGATGAGTATAAAGTTTATTTTGGGACTGAGGGGGTAACCGGTAACATATTAATGATCATAATGGAAGCAATACCTCAGACACTGATCAACTTCTCCAAAGGCTAATGTACCATTGCCATCCTCAGATGCATACTGAGCCACCTGCAATCGCGTATATGATTTAATCACTCTAATCACTTGACGTTTAAGAAATGAGTTTGCAACTTCCATCTCTAGTAGACCAGTACCAGAGCACAATATTCAGAAAAAATTATATTCATATCATTGTTCAAGAACAGTAAACTGAAAAGAAATCAAAGCTTTCCAACACTTTGTGTGAGATGATCAGGTTGGATATTTGATGCCTATCAGCCTACCATTCAATTTGAGAATTTATGTGCAGGCATCAAATAAAGTTGAGGTCAGAGAGGCGAGAAAAGAGATGACTTACTGCTCGAATATTAACACGAAGAGATGCAGCAGGACCAGAACGTAATAAACTCCTGCAGTCAGCATATTTTGGTTGATCGACTTCCAGAGATTTTCCTATATTTACAATTTGGCATGAATGCCATATCCATGAAATTATCCAATGCTATTGGAGTAGAGTAAGTAATACAGATTAAATGTTCTTTCACCTTAGGCTGAATTTTAGAACTGAAAGAAACAAAAATGATGTATTGGGCATATAGATGATAGCACTAAAATATCACATTTCGATTTTGGGATATATGCACCAAAGCATAGTAACCTTATTTTCAATCACTTTCGTTGAATTAGACCATTGAGACATAATGACATAAGAAGTAGAAATCAAGTGATATGGACTCTATCACATATTATTCTTTGTCAACCTCATTTCAATATGGAATGTATAAATCATGAAACAGAAACATAGAATTACCTAACTGTTTAATCTGAAATTGAGCTAATATCACAGCTGGAACATAAGCTTCTAGTGGTTCAAGCTTTTTCCTAAGCCAATAAGACACTGGTGAGAGTAGGTATATGATGGGTATAGAGACAAAGAAACAAGTCATTGAACACGCATCCAAATGTATCAAGATAACACCACATATGAATTTACGAAGTTTCTTGTGATAAATCCAACAAAGGGACAACATTAGAGAATTTCCAAGAACACCACATCATGAAATAATAGTTTTATAGTAGGAACATGTACAAGAAAGAGAAGAGTAACACTTGGTAAGTCAAGGTACATTCATCAACAAATTCCTTGCAACCATATATCCAATTGAAACTTGGGATTCCATTCTAAAAGGCCAACCTAAAACGAGTATTATTCCAAGGTACTATATTTCAGTTTGGGTTTATATACTCAACCAATGTAGGGAAACTTTCCAGATTCGAAATGCTGAAAATGAGATTCATATTTGATACCAAGATATTGATATAGTAATTCTCAAGATCACACATCACACAGATTTAGGAAAAGAACATCCAACACATGTTGAGACCGCGCGTACCCTCACCACAAACCCACATTAGTATGATATTGT
The DNA here is from genome assembly GCA_900332095.2 of Cuscuta campestris. NCBI lineage: Eukaryota > Viridiplantae > Streptophyta > Magnoliopsida > Solanales > Convolvulaceae > Cuscuta > Cuscuta campestris. The sequence continues at coordinate 1,931,048 of OOIL02006555.1, forward strand.
CCCAAAAACATCATCCTAATGGGTTGCGCTGAACCTATTTATTTAGGTCCAATATTTTTTTCTCCACCGATGTGGGACTTGGGATACCTTTCCCAACACCAATCAATAATAGGCAAAAGCTTGTTTAATAACCCAATCAGTCTCAATACATGCCCACATATCAATGGCATAAATCAGAACTGCTTTAGAATACTCCTATCATATTTTCATTCTTAAGTTTGTCCACATTACATCAAAATCTGTGTTTAGATTCTGTTTTCAAAAAATCAATAAAATATGTGCAGCACAAATCTCTCAATCCTCCCCTTACCTTTTAACATAGTTATCGAAAATGCTGCCTCCTACTGCCTCTGCAAAGCCACAAAGTTTTCATCAAGCTTCTCATATTTTCATGAATCCAATTTCAATCATTTCATTTCAAATTCAAAAGAAACAGAGAAGTAAAAATCACGGGATTTCCCTCTGACACCCAAACACAGCCAGTTCTCTGCGCAATGCGCCTCCAAATCAAAATTAGGTTTCTCGTTAACTGAGAAGAAGGCGTACCTTTCGGCACTGATGACCAGTAGAAAAACGCGGCGAGAGAGATGGAGACCAGCCTCCTGCTCTCCCGCCTTTCCTCGGAGACCAGTGCGCAAATCAATCTCAAACTCCGCCGCTGTACTTTCGCCGGAAGCAAGCTCGCAAATTGCGAGCTATAAACGCGGGAACCTGGACGGCAGAAGCTTACTTGCGGGAGGGAGAAAGCCGCCGACATCTCGCCGGAATGTTGTTCTAGGAAGGGAAAAGAAAGAAAAATAGCCCTTATCCAACTCAGTTGTTTCTCCACCTGGAATTCATGTTTCTGTTCCCTCGTTAAAATAAATGCTACAAATAATTAAATAAAATTTATACCCCGAGTATTATATATTCATGTATTAATGATTTTATTAAATTTATCTTGTATAATATTTTTAAAATATTAATTTATTTAATAAATGTCTCTTGTAATTTTTTTTGTTATAAGTCAAATATGAATTTTGATTGACAATAAAAAATTGACAAATATTCAAAGGCGAAGAAAGTATATTCCAAAATGTTTTGATTTATTTTAATTTTGTTGTCAAATTATATTGCGATAAAACCGTGAAAAATGAAAATAAGAAAACTAACTTGAACAAAAAAAAGTATTATTTAAATAAAATAAATTGAGAATACTCAAAACAAAATCTGCCTTCGGTACAAATTGTAAACCATTTTAGGACATTTACACGGATAAAATAATGAATAATGTTAGGGTGTCACTATATGGGTGGTACCATGGGTGCATCCATGTTTTTTTAGAGACAAACACAAATAATAATTGTCTATGTCGCACAAACAATTAGCGTCTGTGCTTATATGTGCGAAACATGAGTTCACCATGATCGCACCCATCACCCATGTGGTGACCCTAAAATAATTTCAAACTACTCCAAGAAAAAGATGTCAAACTCATTGATTTTAAAATTGAATCTCAACAACATTGGGGGAAATTTTATTATTTATAATAGTTTTTTGTGGGTAACGAACACGATTACACGAGCTAGATTGTGGGGCATCCAGGTTGGGTGTACCACCACCTAAAATAATGAGCAATGCTAGGGGTACACCAAAGGTGTACCCCAAATGTACATCACTCCATTCTCCACCACCCATTTTTATTTTATTTTAATTTTTTTTTTTTGAATTTCTTGCCTTTTTTGTAGACAAGGAGGGGGTAGAGGACAAATGGGGTACACATTTAATGTACCCCTAACATTTTTTCTAAAATAATTTCAAACGGATGCTTTCTCTTTGGGTAATGCGTCATCAGATCTATAGGGGACTCGCGAACAACCCACAGCTACCAAACGCCTTTTTTCCATCTCTCTCTAGTTTCTCTCTCTCTCTCTCTCTCTCTCTTGTACTTTCTCTCTTCTTTTTCTCTCAAAACAAGCTTCGAAAATGGCGTCGGTCAAGTGGTTTCTTCTCTGCATTTTCTTCACCGCCGCTTCTGCTAATGTTCAAAGTGAGCTTATTTTTTCCTTCACTCTCCTTTGAATTTTCCAAAATTGCTCCTTTTTCCTGCTAGTGAATGGTCCTGCTATGCTTTTTGGCTGCTTTATTCTCATTGCAGTGTTTTCAGACTTTACTTAGGTTTTTGGTTCTTTCCACTTCATTCCATGGTGAACTATGAACACTGGATCTTGACATTTTCCAACCCTTAATTACCTAACTCAATATAGTAATGGAACTACAAGTCTATATGGTATCAGAACCACCTGCTAATTCAACCCCAAATTAGTATTTTTGGTTTTTGGAGTTCTTAGATCTCACATTGGATTGAGGGGAATCTCCAGACAATGAGATAGCTGAATCCAAAAGCTCATTGTGTCTAACTACACATTCTTATTGACATTATTGGTGTTTGCTTAAAATTCCTAGGTGAAGCCTGCGTTTACGTGATGTAATTTCTTGATCGAGTTTGATTGCCCTTTAAGGCTGTCAAACCGTTGGGTCGGGTTGTGTTCGGTTTATGGTGCTTTTGTATTGAGGTTGGGTGGTACTTGTTTCTGACCCAGAGTGTCCGCGTTCTTGTTTAGGCTCACAATCGGCGATAACAAAGTTGTTATAGTGTTTTCTTTCGTTGTTCTAATTACATGCCAAGAACCAACTCATACAAAAGTTGATGCGGTTGTAGGCCTCAAAAATAAGTTATTTACTCTAAGACAACCCATCACGCACAAACGAGTTTTGTTCTTGTTCGAGCCTTGCACGTGAACATTAGATTTTTAAAATTGGATAACGGTAAGATTTGAACTTGTGGGCTCTAGGAATACATTGTGAAGGAACTAACTCAACCAAAGAAGTTCAAGCTTTTGGTTGTAGTTGGCACGTGAACGATTTTATAACTGTGTTTCGATTTTCACTAGTTTTAAAGGCTATTATTAAATTACAATAGAGAAATACAATTTTTAAATGACAGAACTTATTGTGGTGATCTAAAACTATTATGAACCCTATGTTTTCCTGATGGGAATGCAGTTGTTAGAGTGACAGATAACCCTGCTGATCAGCTGGTAGATGTGCTGAACAAGAACAGGACCTCAAAGAAACTGCCTTCACTATACAGCAACCCTGGCCTGGCATGCATTGCCCTGCAATACATAAAGGCCTATCAAGGCGACTGCAAGGCGGTCGGCGGAGGCTGGGACTCCAAGAAGCCTCCGGAATCTGCGTTCCCCGACACGTTCTCCCCGGCGTGCGGCGTGGACGCGAACACCCTCTCGAGAATAACGGGCCGCTTCCTCGGGTGCCAGTCCGAGTACGTGGGCCCCGCGCGCGCGTTCTCGGACATCCTCATCAGGAGCCAGAAGAGCTTTGGTATCCTCTACAGAAAGAACCACACCGAGGTCGGGGCTGCCGTGAGTGGCTCGGACGGCGGGGGCCCGTACTTCTGGTGCGTGCTGTTCAGCAACGGGAAGTCGAACGCGAGCTTCGTGTTCGAGGGGGGCGTGGCGAAGGCGTCGAAGCCCGGATGCTACAGTGGGGCCAACGAAGTTCATGTGTCTCCATATTGTTTTGGTTAAATACCATTGTTAATCAATCATAGGCTTTAGTAAGATTATATCATTTTTACCTTTGACTCACTTCATTCAATTTTTCCACCATGGTTACCTTCACGCGTGATGTTCTTTCCACGTTTAGCTCATTAGCTGTATATTCTTCATCAAGATTGAAGAATATGGGAGAGAAGAAAAGAAACTTTTTTTTCCTTTTTTGAGAAAATAGAAACTTAATGAAACTAACCAATTAAGGTTCTTGACACTTAACTGCTTCATGTTTTCAACAAATATTCCCCTTTCTTGCAAAAGGGTTTTATTTAAGGTTTATAGAGTTTGATTAAAGTTGTTTTGGTTTGAATTTATTTGATAAACAATGTAAAGCATAAAATATGTAGTAATTATATATTTAAAAATTACATTTACTTGAAGTAATGATGAAATCTTTATGGCTATTATATAAAATCATATTTTTTAATTATATATTTAAAAATTACATGTAAAAAATAGAGTAAAATTTCATTTCCTCTGTCATGATGAATTCTTTATAGTTATTATTCACGAAATCAAATTATTCTCTTTGAGACAAACATCGCCATCGTGGTGTAAAGAAATCAATACGACGGAAGCCATATAAAACAAGAAATGACATGATTATTTTATTTTATAGACAATTCACATGAATACTCAAAGAAATAGAGGATTTAACGATAATATTTTGAAATTCAATAATTGATATCACTGCTCACAGAAATTACTCATTTTTACACTGTTCAGGTTGACAAGTGCCAACTAAGCTAAATAAATATGTTACACTTTAAATGTTCACTAAGCAATTATAAGTATGAGTTGATAACTAATAAAAATACTCCCTTTGTCCAAAAAAGAATGTCCCTTTTCATTATTCAAAAATCACAGAAAGTTTTTTTTATTTGTGCATTTTCAGTGATTATTTGATAAAATAAAATATTGATTGATTATAACTAGAACCCTCCCCCATTTCAAAAATATAATATTAAAATACGATAAACTTAAAAAATCAAATGCATTTATATTGTAATAGATAAATTGTGAATAATGTTTTAGAAAAAAATCAGAAAATTTTAAAAAGATATGTCTCAAAAAGAGAAGTCTGGCGATATATGTTGTGAAAGGATGGAAGTCATGGATATCAAAGTATGATCATTTTTAAAGTATAAAAAAGTGGGAAATAAAACCGAACTAGTTAGACAATTATTTAAAAAGTAAAATGATCAGAAAGAATCATAAAAATACTTTGGTATATCTTATCAAACTTCCATCCGTTTATTTTAAATTTTTTATTCTTATCATTCTGGTTATTGAAATATTTGTCAAACCAATTCATTTTTAGTTTTCACTTTTTTTACTTTCAAAACCGTTATAACTTTAAATCTCTAGCTCAGAAACTTTCAAAAGATTGATATACCATTGAATTTTTTCCGATCAATCAAACGAATATAATTTTAATTATAAAATATCACTCCCTCCGTCCCTCAGTTTTTGTCCACTTTCATTTTTGCACACCATCCAATGCACTTCTTTAATCCATTTTATCTTGTAATTTGTATATTAAAAAATTATAGAAATTATATATTAATAATTTATATGTTAAGACAAATCAAACAAGATCACACATGACTATATTTAGGTTTACACATTGAGAGAATTTGATGAGTCAAAGTGCTTAGATGAATAGTTCCAAAAGTCAAAAGTGGACAAAAATTGGGGGACGAAGGGAGGAGCTTTTAAAAGTAGTTTTTGTCTAAAACACTATTCATAATTTATGTGATTAAAATATAAACTCATTTAAGTTTTTGCCACGTTACTAGTTCCTAATTTGTATTCATTGATTCTTAGGGACCAGAGTATGAAGACGGGACCAACTGATTCTGTAAAATACTACGGAGTACTCCGTAGAATCTATCAAGAAGGAATCAAACTCAAATCACACCTAAATCAATTCCAAGTCCTTCACTTTCTATCAGATTCAGCAACCAAAATCCCCTCAACAGAGTTCTTCAATGGCGTCTTCATTGGTGCCCTTGCCTGTGACGACCTTATGCACTCACAGATCTTCCAAGTGCCGCATCTCGAGTTATCCTCTCCAGCATCCTCTGCAAATCCATCTTCTTCGCCCATATACTCGACGAATCAGTGATAGGACTCATTTTAAGAGATTTCTGTTCTTCAGCCCTTTGGCTTGTCATCAAAAGCTCAGACCCGTTGCCGCGGGGGATCCGGATGTACCTGGGAACATTGATCAGGTATATGTCACCTTTTGTTTTCAACTCAGCTTTGACAACAGTTGTATGTTTTAGTATTTAGTTGTCAACTATGTCTAGGTCTCATGGAGTCTGTGTGTCAATAGTTGATTTTTGATTTCTTCAATGGTGGAATGGTTGAAAAGTTGAAATTGTGTTTTTCAATCAGCAGTTTGCCGGTGTTGATCTAACAGCCAAGTTCAGGCAACACATTCTGTATTGTGGAAGCGCAATGAGATGAGTTTCATCAATGTTGAATTAGAATTAATTGGTAAACCATGAAATACATTAGAAGATGGTAAAATACCTTATAGGACTTAGATTTAATTGAAATGAGACAGACCTGATAATGAAAGATTAGATCTGGAGCTATCATTGATCCCATGGGCAAAATGTAGTAAAAATATCAGTTGACGTCTAAATCTGGATGTGCCACTATAGTGAAGGACTAAATCTGTTTTTAACTTCCTTAAAAAAACTGTTAGACTCACTTTATAACCTATAGGAACTAAATCCTAAATGCCAATACCATTTTTGACACCTAAAATGGGAAATGAATAATCACTTTCTTCGTCATTATATTTGTACTTTATCTTGCATTTTATGAACCAATCAAGTGTCATTGTATCATATAAATAATGATTTAACCAGTGATGACAAATGCAGGGATCATATGACTTGCAAAACAGTGATAAATTTAAGCAGTGGGATTCATTAACTGCAAAGTTTGCCGGAGCTGCAAATGTACCATTTTTAGTGTTGCAACTTCCTCAAATCATACTGAATGCTCGTAATATTATTGCAAGGAATTATTCTGCATTGTTTGCTGTTCCCTGGCTGGTAATACTCTCTCCAGTCATCATCATATTCATAACCCTTTACTTATAAGAAAAGGGGGGATTTGTGTAAGGCTGATGATAATAGTGCTACAGGGGATGCTCACTGGATTGCTAGGGAATTTGTCTTTACTATCATACTTCATAAAGAAGAGGGAAAAGGAAGCGGCAGTGGTGCAGGCATTAGGAGTTGTGTCAAGTTATGTAGTGATCTCACAGCTTGCAGTGGCTGGAGCTATGCCTTTTCCTCATTTTGTAGCCACATCATTCATTGTTGCTTGTGGTCTTATTATAAATTCTATGAATTACTTTCACTTGCTGAACCCTGGAATATGGCACTATTGGGAAGACTTTATAACCATTGCAGGTCTCTCCGCACTTCCACAAGTAATTCATCGAGTCTCATTTTTTACACATCTGACCTACTACATTTTTATGGCTTCTATTCCTTCAACTGTGAGTGACTATGTACAGGTCATGTGGTCAACCTTCCTCCCATTGGTTCCAAACACAATCTTGCCGGGTGGAATATCTTTTGTAGTTGCAGTGACAGTTGTGCTTATGGTAATCATTAATGACTTTATGCTGATAAGTTTAGAATGAGATCATACCCTACTTGTATTTCTTATTTTCCATGAATATCATGACTGATAGTCAAAATAGAAAACAATTCACCCCCAAATGTGGGAAGTGGTGTACTTTCGTTAATTGAAGTTTAGAAGTGTGGTGTATCTATCTTACTCGTGAAGTCGTGACAGAAGAGATTATGACACAGGTCTCATTTTTGTGATATCTTCCATTTTCCAATTTCCATGTTCTGGATTGATGGAGAATAGACATTGTTGCCTCATTTCTCTTCTTCACATTTTGAGTGTGTGGATGTGATATCCCTTAAATTCGTGTGTAGACACACAACTTTTTAGTGGGATGTGCTTGACATTCGGTGATGTTGTGTGGGGGGGGGGGGTTGTGCAAACGTATGAGCTACTTTTGACCCTTAGCTTGGGCATAGGCTTGCCTATCAAAGATGGGGAGTGCTAGAAACCAGTAAGGTTCTAAGGTCTTCATTGCCTCCGTATCTGCTTGGACCAGTTTTGGTGCATGTTATGACATAACTTCTTGGTGAGGTTGTGGCATCGTGCTTAAGCGAACCTATCTTTTTCCTAATATGTTTTTTGAGGTGTATCTTGAAGCTATCTAACTATTTTGGAGTGTCGGAGTCAAGATGTATGCAACCTTACCCCTACAGAGAGGTTGCATCCGTTTGACCCTTGGTGCATTGCTGCATTCACTTCTCCAAACTTCATAGAAAGAAAGAAGAAAAAGAAGTATAATGTGCAGTTTTGATTTAGTCTATTATTTACCCGAACCTAAACATTGTCAATTGGCATTGGACGCTCTTGAAGACGATGTTGAAATTGCTGTTAACATGAGTTGTGTCATAAATGACCTAGTCCTGTGTTGGATATATGTTGAAGATATTTCAGGCATAGTTCTCTTTTTGTGGAAAGCTAACTGAGAATAAAATTCACATAATCAGCCCCTTTGGTTTTGCTCTAACACCCCCTATCTGTAAAGTTGATTGTGATAATTTGATCAATACGACAATATTCACATTTATATTTTAATTGTCAATTCTCCAAATATGAAAAAGCTAAGCATTGTATAGGCCTGAAATTACAGAGCATCTTTCTTGAATTAAGTGTATAATCTAAGGAGAGTGGAAATTCATCATGAAGGCTTCTTTGAATTTATTTTATTTACATTGACAGGCTCGAATGGGTAAGCTGCCAGAGAAAGGTGTGGAGTTTGTTGCATTACTCTCTGCATGGACTGCAACACTTCTTTTCATGTGGATGCCAGTTGCACAAATGGTAAGTTTCGTGTAGTCAAAATTAAATTTTAAATAGAACTTGAAGTAATTTTGACTATTGCTTCTTGTGCAGTGGACAAATCTCCTTAATCCTGATAACATTAAAGGATTATCGGCTGTCTCAATGTTGCTGGCCATGATTGGTAATGGACTAATGATTCCTCGGGCACTCCTCACTCGGGATTTCATGTGGTACACACACATAATTAACTTTTAATGTTGTTTTCTAAAGTAGATCTCTGCCTAATAGGAATGTGATATCAACAAGAGTAATGCTGATGGAATAGTTATGTTTGTTGTCATTTTTTCTTTGACATCTCTTTATAGGGTCTATTTTTTCTTTTACATAGTTATATTTTTCTTTGGCATCTCTTTCATGTATGCAGTCACATTCATATGCGTAGCTAATGTATGGCTTTCTTGCTGTGGAAATAACCTATGGTGATGAAAGTTTTGAATTTTGTCTCATTATTTCCAAGTAAGAAGGTTGTCACAGGGAGGACATCTAGCGAAAAGCTTTGTATCTATGTTTTTTGCATGTCTATAACATTTACTAACATGACTATTTCTTTCACACTTTGATAAAAATGATTATGTCGCACTGAATTTCATGGTACCAACCCCAACCAGTTGGGATTAAGGTGACGATGATGAAGAAATTGCAAACCCTTTCCTACCTAAAAGTTGCACTCTGTTATGAGTTACGAAGTAGAATCAACGTTCTAGGTCCTCCATTTTTTTCTTTTTCAATTGTTTTTATTTCCATATTTACTTGTTTGTGTAGTTCTATGTTGCAGATAGCCACATACACTGAAATGCAAGTTACCGGGAATCCGGGACACCATTTTTTTTGGAAAACTACCCATAATATTTGCATTAGAGTTTCGTAGCAGTTTCATTCGTATGGAAACATTGCTTCTTATCGTGCATCATAGGTGTGGATGATTTTGTCATAAGGATGATTTTGGCCCTTTTCATACATTTAGGATTTCCAGATGTCCTTTTAATGAAATTTAGTGCTGATGTTTGTCTGACGCCAATGTTTGCAACAATGTGGCTACTATCTAAAAACCTATGTAAGAACAAAAAATCTGTAGCAAGAACTAATTTAGTTAATTACTGGTGAGAGGTAAAATTGCAAGGACATATCAAATGTCTTTTTTTTGGCTTTTCTGCGGTAAAAAATTGTCATGCTTTAAAATTTGAGTTAAATGACAGGTTCACTGGTTCAAGTTGGGCGTGCATATTTTATGGATGGGGAAATCTTTTTTGCTTGTACAGGTACCATGAGTACACATTAGTGGGTTTAAACTCTGTCCTCCACAATTTTTACTGAATGAGTTTTTCTCCCCTCCAGATTTGAAGTCATTAGCAGGGAGTTTTTCTTGTCTGCTACAACGGGGTTCATAGCATGGATAAGTATGCCTTTCTTACTGGTGCTTTCTTACCTTAGTCTACTACAGTATTTCTTCAACATTCTATAGGAATATCTAAACATGCAAATATCTGCACGCCGGGTCATGGTTTGCTGCCCAGCTAGTGCCTAGCACATTTTAGAACACAAATACAACTAAAGCTTTCACATTGTATGTGTTTGAATTTTGCATTAGCACCTAAATCTATTATTACTCTGCTTCCCAACAACTAAAATCAGTTTAATCACACCTCCGTTGGGGTAAGTTTGATGCGTCATTTTGACTTAGTCCAAGGCTAAAACATAACGACTCTTTTGGCTCCATTGGCAGTGTACGCCATTACATTGGTTTCCGCAGTGCATATATAACATTATCATCACAGTTCCACTTTATTTTATTTCTTCCAAAAGAAGAAAATAAAAATGTCACACTGCTTAGTACTAATACTTTCAAAAAATTTACAGTTATGGCCTTCTGGAAAGATATGCAAGTTTATGGATACAGCTCCCCCTTGACATCCCTCAAGAAGTTGGTTTCGGGCTCCAGGTAAATAACTGCTGGTGCCTTCCTACAGTCTTTTCCTTGGCGGCGTCCTCTCACAGGCCATGCCAAGCCATTCTGCTGAAACAAAATATGCTTGCCCGGAATGACAGAACGGACGACAATGGACTTGAGCATATACAATTTGGGCAGCGTATTTTCAGGGGTGCCCGGTGCCCGGTGCCTGCCCTACTCAACAACCACTGGTCGGGTTTGACCATAACTTTTGTGTGTATATATCGGTATACATCCCCCCCTAGCATCTCTTGTGGTGTTGGTGAAGTTGTGTTTCCGTTTTATTTGGTTTCAAATAAGTGTTGTGCACATATTCAGTGTGTGTTATTTGTGGATTATAAAATTTGGGAATATGAGATTTTTTTTATTGGAAAAAAGTTTTTTTGAGAGCTATCAGTTGATTTCATAATGACTTTTGGCCAAAACTATGGAGTACCCAACTGTTGACATATGTGAAGATGTTTATCTGGCAAGTTAACGATGTGACATTCTCCCAAACCAAAGTCTCTTGAAGACTCCACCTTGATAAAACTTAAAGGGAAGGGGCAATTGAGGCAGAAGTACCAAAAACAATTCTACATTGCGATATTATGTGAAATAATCCTACATTTCGGATTATCGTTACGTTACTAATGAAAAATGTAGGTAGAGTGATGAGCGGAAATATTGTATTTTGATTAACTATAATTTGTGAGTTTAGGGTTCTTAATTAGTACTCCGTATTCTCCTTACGATAGTTGGCTCGGCTTCCTAGAAACAAAATTGTGCATTTTTATTTTTAGCTCGGACGACTTTTCCAAAAATGTGTCGGGTCATCTAGCTGATTTAGGTCATGTTCTCTTCACTTGATTTGATTGGAATAAATTCTAATCTGGTCTGATCTATTCTGATCTGATTGTAATTATATTTAAAGTTATATTTAATCTGTTCTGATGTGATTCAAATGAGAATAAGTAATAAGAAAAATTAGTTGAGGAGAACATGATCTTATAAACCAATTCAATTGACCCGGTCAATATAGGTCATGCCCCATGCTATACGAGACATAATTTTGATAAAGGTGGATTGATTTTTGTACATCATAAAATATTAACACTAAATTTATCATTAAATTTAAAACTAAGTTCTTGTACATCCTGTAAATCTATCGTTAATATTAAATTATACTTCATTTGTTCAAAATTCATCTTCTCGTTTACTATTCACATGATCAAATTTTATTCACTTTATTGGCTTGTTCTTGTTGTCCATTTGATAAAATAATCTAGTCATGTCACATCTAGTTTTGTAGATCTTTAAATGTAATTTTTAAATATATAATTTTTATTTTTTTAATTCCATGCCATTTTTCATATAAAAGAATTTGAAAATAATTCCAGTCAAACATCGTAACACGCAACAGAAAGTAAAGATGGCAAATCAGTCAAGTCGGGTTCATGTTTGTTCACTTCGAGTTCAGGTTACTTCGAGTATGGGTTAATATGATGTCGGATTGAGAACTGTATGTTCATGACCCAATGTCATCGGGTTCGGGTCAACCCAACGGGTTATGACTTTGATTTTTAAAATTTTTAAATTTATACTAACACCTACATTTTGCATTAAATAAAATTATAAAAACAAAAAATATGTATTAAATCTATTATATTATTTTATTTTAAATTTTGAAGTAATTTTTAGGTATGTAAATCAATATTAAGAATTAAAAAATGCTTAATTTTTGGAAAAGTAAGATACTTATGCAATATCATTAAAATTTTATCCAAAAATATAAATTTATAGACTAAAAACAAAGAGTAAGAAAAAAATTTATAATTTTATTTTTATAACATTTTATTTCATAGTAAAGTAAGGAGTATATGATTTTGAAAAAACTCTGATAATAGCGGGTCGGTAGGATTCGGGTTGCCCATTTCATTTTTGGTTCCGTCTGATCAGCAGAGTCTGAAAAGGGAGAATTTCTCAAAAACGGCCACTTTTAAAAATGGGTAATTTATCTAAATAAGACTAAAACATAATGACTTTCTCAATATAGGATCATATGTTTTTATTTCCCACTGTAGGACCTTTAGTCATTATTTATTAGTCATTATTCAACTAAATGTCCAGTTACTTGGACAATATTCTTCTCACTAGATATTATTAAGTCCTATCTAGACTAATGAATTACACCCTCCGTCCCAGAGTATTTGTCCACTATCATTTTTACACGCCATCCAATGCACTTTTTTAATCCGTTTTATCTTGTAATTTGTATATTAAAAAATTATAGAAATTATATATTAATAATTTATATGTTAAGACAAATCAAACAAGATCACACGTGATTATATTTAGGCTTACACATTGAGAGAACTTAATGAGTCAAAGTGCGAACCGTTCCAAAAGTTGTACAAAAACTGGGGGAAGGGAGTATGTTTTAGTCTGTCACTTTAAAAATCTCCTGCAGCCGATTCACGCCTGCGGCAGATACTCCGGCGGCTCGGCTCCCGAGTTGCACCAGGGCCGATTCTCAGTTTCAGAGTCTGCTATTCGCGGAGCAAGAGATGCAGAGAGTTCTTCATTTGGGAATTCAAGGTATGCCATGTGTATGTTCATTGTGAGATTGATTTAGTGCACTTATGTGGTTTAAGAATGCAGTGAGATTGATAGTGGAATCAGAGAAATGTTAGTCACACACAAAAAGGCTCAAATTGCACAAATTTGCCGTTTGTAAACTTAAGTTTCATCTTTTGAGATGATTTTATAATAATGATTGGTAATAATGATTTATTTTGGCTGTTTGAGGTGATTATACCCAATTTTTTTGGTATAGAGCATGATGTGCTCTGGCTATATCTGTTTTGTTTACTTTACTAACATATTTTTACATGTCACTTGACAGTTTATTTTGTAAAATTTATCTTTCCAAATAAACTTGTGAGCTGTGTTCATTTGGCTATATCTGTAACTCTGGTTTGCTGACCCAAAATTCTAGGCTAATTTTTTTTAATGTTGACTTTCATCATATAAACAGTACTGGGTATATTTTAATAAGCATGGTTGTCTTAACTGTTAGTTAGTGTGTATAAGCCCCAGAGGGAATTGAAATACTTATGGATCAGTATATTAATATCAACTTTTCTGAAAGTATTGGTAAGTTGTTGTATCATGCCTAGAAGTGTTTGGTGATCACTATTTTTAGTTTTGGAAATACAATAGCAACAACCGAGTTTCGGAAATAGTCTATAAAAAGTTGTGCTCCGTATCAAATTTGCCTGCGATAACCTTGATGTCACAACTTACAGCAGTATCCAATTTGCGAGGAAGATATTGGACTAAATTCCTCACTGAAGAAGCAAGTGAAACATTAACAATAAGACAATAATGTCTGTACACATGTGATTCAATTCAACTCTCATTTGCCAGTTTTCGCCCATCTATATGACAATGCACATGTGCGTATATTTATTTCTATTAATTTTTTCTTTCATTGGTACTTGTGATACTACCATTTTTTATATTTGTTTGACAGGAGAGAAGCCCCAAATTTTTTCGATTGTCCTAAAGCGTATAAGATGGTGATGGAAACACTTTCTTCACTCTTGCATCACTGTTCTAAGACTAAGGCACTCCAATGCGGCATTTCTCTTCATTCTGTTGCGATAAAGACTGGCGTGCTGTGTGATGTTATAGTCTCCAATCATGTCCTCAACATGTATGCCAAGTGCGGCAAGAGTAAATTTGCTTACCAAGTGTTCAATGAGATGTCCAACAAAAATCTTGTGACGTGGTCAGCCATGATATCTGGTTATGATCAATCTGGGCAGCATCTGATGGCCATCAAACTCTTCTCTCAGATGCATCTAGAGCCAAATGAATATATACTTGCCAGCAGCCTCAGTTCATGTGCCAATCTCTTGGCATTGAAAGCTGGGCAACAGATCCACTGTAAGTCTATCAAATTAGGTTACTCGTCTGTCTCTTTTGTCTCCAACTCACTAATGTCTATGTATATGAAATGTAGCCACTGTGATGACGCTTTTTCAATTTTCGCTAGTACACCAGCACCTAGTGTTGTTTCCTTTAATGCAATAATTACTGGTATGGTAGAAAATAATCACAAACGGAGAGCCTTTGAGATGTTCCGACTCATGTGCCAACAAGGTTTGGTTCCAGATCGGTTCACTTTTGTCGGATTATTTGGAACTTGTTCTGCAGAAGACTGGGCAATAGGAATGAGTTTGCATGGTCAAACCATCAAGTTGAACCTGGACTCAAGTGCTTTCATTGGAAACATAATAATGACAATGTACTCAAAGTTAAACTTGATTGACGAAGCAGAGAAGGCTTTTAGAATGATGAGTGAGATTGATATCATATCATGGAACACTCTCATGGCTGCCTGTTCTAATTGCGACAATCACCAAAAAGCCTTGAACATTTTCCGAGACATGGTCAAACAATTTGTTACCGGCGTGGATGACTTTTCATATGCCAGTGCTCTGTCTGCCTCTGCTGGCATGGCTTCCGTGCGTCTAGGTAGCGAGATACATGCTCACTTGGTTAGAACAAGGGCAAACATGGAAATAGCTGTCAGCAATGCCATTGTTAACATGTATGCTAAATGTGGCTGCATGCAACATGCTCATGCTGTTTTCAACCTAATGCATTGCCACAATTTGGTTTCTTGGAATACCATCATCGCCGGATTCGCAAACCACGGCCATGGAAGAAAAGCCATACAACTCTACGAGGAAATGCAGAAACTTGGGTTCGCACCAGACTCTGTTACATTTCTAGGGCTTTTAACGGCCTGCAACCACGCAGGGCTTGTTGACGATGGAAAATCCTTCTTTGTTTCCATGCAAGAAGCTCATGGGATCAATCCCAACATTGAACACTTCTCTTGCTTGCTTGATCTTCTGGGACGAGCTGGGAGACTGAGAAGTGCCGAAGAATATACGGAACTACTGGAGGGGTTTCCTTTCGGGGATGACTCGGTTGTTCTGGGCTGCCTGCTTTCAGCATGCCGGCTGCACGGGGTTGTTGCCGCCGGGGAACGGGTGGCGGAGAGGCTTATGGCGAAAGCACCGCCGGTTACTACTTCGCCGTACGTTTTGCTCTCTCATCTATATGCATCAGATGGGATGTGGAAGAGTGTCGCCGGAGCAAGGAAACTATTGAAGGGGAGTGGACTGAAGAAAGAGGCCGGCCACAGTCTGGTTGAAGTGAAGGGGTTTGTGGAGAAGTTCACAATTGGAGATTTTTCGCATTCGAGAATCGCGGAAATACTGCAAGTACTCAAAAGTTTGAGTTGGGTACCGGATGAAGAATGTCAATGCAATTGATCTTTGGCTGGAGAGGAGGTGAAAGAAAAATCGCAAGCAAGAAATTTCATGGTTGCCCTTAAATTGCAATGCCTTGCATCAAATTCTCTCCTTTTGTATTTGAGGTTAAAATTGGTTATTTAACATGAATGGGATATTGGAGTAGATATAGTTGAAATGAAGGTGGATATAGCAACACCTAATTTCATTACTTAAAGGTGTGTTTCTCTGTACTGGTACTGGTACTTATTGACTATAAACAATTTTTTAATTTATAAATTGCTTATAAGTCAAATATTTTTTTATGAAAGTAAAATAACTTAAATGATTGATAAGTCACTTGGAAATATTTATAAATGGTGAGAGTCTGTTTTGTAAATAACCTGGTCAAGATGGATAAACGAAAAAATTGACTTAATAATAAGTAGTGAAGGCTTACTTATTTTTTATGACTTATAAACAACTTATAAGTCAGTTTATAAATACACATAAGCATGTCATTAGCTGATTTATATTTATAAGTTAAAAATTGTATTTATAAGCACTTTTGACCGAAGCACATAAAATTAAAGAAACACTTAATAAAAAATGAAAAAATGTTAAGTTTATTTTGAGATGAAAAGAAAAGAGAGTGTGAAATATATATATATATATATATATATATATATATATATATATATATATATATATGTATGTATGTATGTATGTATGTATATATATATATATGTATGTATGTATGTATGTATATATATATATATATATTGTTAGAATATAAATAACTGTTCCTGGGCCACAATCACAAACTTGAGCTTTTAGTTGAATTGGTTCCTTAACATGGTATCGAAGCCTCGTTGACTAAGAGGTCACAGGTTCGAAACTCAACGCCACCCAGTTTAAAAAAAATTAAGGTTTCACGTACAAGGCTCGAAAAAGACTACGCCTGCACGTGAGGGGGCGTGTTAGAATATAAATAACTGTTCTTAGGCCACAACCACAAACTTGAGCTTTTGCTGAATTGGTTCCTTGACATATATGTACACATGGAATTAATCTACAAATAACTACTTGAGTAGTTATAAACAATTGATTTTGTTATATTTCCATGAACAACATAATCAATTAGTCGAACAATTAATTTAATGGACAATTTAAACTTACTAATACATATAGACTAGTTTTCTACCCCGTGCTACGCACGGGCTTGTTATTAGGGCTCATTGTCATAATGTTATTGATGCGATGGTTGAAAATGGAGAGTTTGGTTTATGATTTAATTTTCTTCCGTGCTACGCTTGGGCATGTGTTAAAGGGTTGTGTATGTTTTGGTTTTGTAGGATTTTGAAAGGCTACATTGTATCTTTTTGTTTTGTGAAATGTGAAGAGTGATATTATTCTATTTTGGGGTTTTTTAATTTGATGTTGGTGGTTGAAGAGATTCATTTTTTGTAATGATTTTAAATGTTCATTTTGGCATTGTACCGGTTGATGTTCATTTTGGTGTTTTGATGTTTGTTAGGGATATATGACGGCTGGGCATCTGTACATGTTACTATTGAAGCGAGAATTGCGAAAGACGAACATCAATGCTTAGTGTCTGCACACATTGGCCTACACGTTGGCGTTTAATGTTTGAGGTCTGTACGCGTTGGCATTTACTGCCTTGTCACGTATGACATGTGTCAACACTACAACCCCTAAACTATCTTTTACATACATATATACCTACACACACACACACACAAATATATACATATATATATGTGTGTGTGTGTGTATGTGTGTGTGTGCGTG
>OOIL02006555.1:1950254-2061610 GCA_900332095.2 Cuscuta campestris
TTTTTTTTTTTTTTGATATGATGGATAATTTTAAAAATTATAAGCAACATCTTTTTAATCATTAAATTATATACATAAGTTTTCTAAAATTATAAAATAATCGTGCATATATTTTTAAGATACGTCAAAACAATAAATTGGTTTTAACATAATCAGAAAGTGAAGAGTTTATAAAAAGTTAATAAAAATAATAGTTTTTTATTGTTGGAAAGTGAAGAGTTTATAAAAAATAAAAATACGAATTATTTAATACAAAATTAACTCACATGCATGGATGGACGTACATGTGTCATGTGATATACGCGTGGCGGGACACGTGTCATTAGTATGCACGTGTGGCATGACACGTGTCGTCACCACAACTTTGAAACCCTCTTTTACATATATATATAGGATAATCAAAGCCAACCATCAATTGCTATCTCCCAAAGCAAGAAATCTACCGGTGGGCGTTGCACAGTTGGCAAGACAAGGGATGTCAAGATGGTAAGATCTGATTTCGATTACTGGCAACTGCGCTGGCCTCTGAAGTACCAGCTGCATGTTCAACTCTTTGCCACCAATCTGCAATTAAAATTCAATTTACTTCCTCACAGTGATCGTTCGGCCGGATCTGAAGAGACCCTCGGGGATGGGGCTCATCCTTTTTTAAAGGAAGACACCTAATTTTCCATTGTTTCAATCTTTGACGAGCACTTTTTAATTAGTTTTTGGTCTACCAACAATAAGTCCGAAACCCAGTTAAATTTACATTTTCTTTTTTCAGGGAGTGATATAGAGTTATAGGGGGAGGTTCCTATGACATTGCCTGGCAATGTCATGAGATGACCCAGAGGCAATACGATGTCCCATTCGTAAAATTAACGATTTCTACCCCGCCTAATTCTCCCGGTAAACCCCCGCCACGAACACATCACCTACCCCCTTCAATTGCACCCCACAAGTTGATTTTGATTTTGGACTCAAATTTTGACTCCAAAGTCAAAATAAACTTGTGCGATGCAATTGAAGGGGTAGGGGATGTGTTCGGGTCGGGCCAGGGTGGGGGGTTACGGGGGGTTAGAGGGGTAGGAACCGTCAATTTTACAAACGGAGTATCGGAACGCCCCCGAGTCATCCCATGACATAGGGTTCGAATGTCATAGAATCTCACCGAGAGTTATATATATATATATGGAGTTTATATACCTTTTTTATAGTTATTACTCCCTCCGTCCCGCTATATTCGTCCACTTTTGACTTTTGGAACTGTTTATCTAAGCACTTTGACTCATCAAATTCTCTCAATGTGTAAGTCTAAATATAGTCATGTGTGATCTTGTTTGATTTGTCTTAACATATAGATTATTAATATATAATTTCTATAATTTTTTAATATACAAATTACAAGATAAAATGGATTAAAGAAGTGTATTGGATGATGTGCAAAAATGAAAGTGGACAAATACTCTGGGACGGAGGTAGTATGCGTTATTTGTATTTACCGTTATCATAATTTTTGACGAGTAATTACTTAAAAATATTTAATATTTCCTTTACATTGTTTTATTTGTCTATAAAATATTTGTACTTTCAAAAAAATACAGTATGTTACCATAATTTTCCTAATTTTTTTACTTCCTTTAATTTCTTTATTTTAATGGATTATTATAACTTTTTTGATATATTAAAAGTAAATAAATATAGATATGAAGTAAGAGAGAGATACGTTTAGAAAATGGCCGATCGGCCAGAAATCGCCGGATTTGTCTATAAAATATTTGTCTATAAATTAAAATAATGGTTCAGATTTAATTCACTAATCCAATCTCCCTCCGTCCCATTTCTCATCATCGACGACTTCCAATCCAATCTCTCCTGACGATTTAGCTGCTCTGGTAGACGACGACTAGGTTAGTTTCCCACACCTCTCCTCCGATTTGATTTTCTTCAAAGGAATTTGTGAAACCCTCGATCTGGATTTTAAGATTTCGCTGATCTCTCTGGTTCTAGTTCAAGTTTTGTGATGCTTCGATTTTAAGATTTTGCTGCTCTCTCTGCTTTTACTTCATATGTGATGCTTCGATTTTGATTCTATGAAAACACTTGTTGTAATTCATTCTCTCTGATTTTAGTTCTTAATTTGTTTCAATTGTTGTTGAGTGAGAAAACCCTCGTTCTCCATCCTTATCACTGATGTTTCTAGCTTTTTTCATATTTGATTCTGTGAAGCTCCAAAGGAATTTGTAAGTCTAAGAAAAAACGGAATTATTTCTGAAGTCTATATGCTCTTTCAAGCTTAGAAGCTGAATATGTGTTCTCTCTCGTTTTGTGTTCAAATTTTGGGTAATTCTGTGAAAAGATCTTGGTTTGGTGAAAGGTTGTCTCACGTTTGGGTATGGTTTTTTCTTTTATCAAACTTATCTAACGGTTCAATATTTTCTTTTGTGAAGCAACAGATTTTGTTCAATATATTTTCTTTTGTGAAGCAATAGATATGATAGAGCACGTAAAAAAGTTGTCATTAAACATTTCTAAACCTCTACAGCTTCTATCCACATTCCTCACTTCCTCCTCTTCTCATCTATCTTTTTTTCTTCAGCGCTCGATAGAAACATCAGGTATCCTCTGATTTTTAAGGGTTATAAATCCATTTCACTATTGAATTAGGAATTTCATTTTTTAAAAGATATTGAAAGTTAAAATATGGGATCTGAGTTTGAAATATTCGTGATTTCAGGTTGAAAAACAGGATTTCCATTCCAATTTGCAATTATGATTGAAGTTAAAAAAACCCGTATGTTTTAAATTTTTAATACCCAGTAACAATTAATGGACACTTCAGCAACCTTGTGTTCATAAACTTGTGTTTTAGTAATTGTTTCATTATGTAGTAATGATTTCAATAAACATATTGTGTTAAGCATGTTCTGTAACATATATTGATGGTGTGATGTTTTCATGTACTATCTTAAATTTTTTATGTGTTTGGGTTTTTGCTAGTTACGGAGTACTTTTTTAGTTTTAACTGCTTTGGGGGTACTCAATCACCATCTACAATTACAAATTTTTATTAATAAAATTGCTTTATTTATTAAATTTAATGACAAATGAAAAGCCATCATGTATTTTTTTGAAGGAAAAAACATCATATATTTCAAAGCTATGTTTATAAAAATTAATTTTTTTTTATAAAGGTGGCCTTTTGTGAGTGAATAACTAGGAATTAACGAATTTGTTGAGAAAGAGGAGGAAAACATGAGAAAGAAATATTTAATTAAAAAGATGACAGGAACAAAGGTTTTAACTGCTGTGATGAGAAAAAAAACGAAAGTGGCATTTTTTAACACCATTAAAGAGTTCAATGGTAGTAAAGAAACAAAAAAAATGAGTGACTTTTATGACAAAAAAGGTTTAATGGCATTTTTAATTGCTCTCTAAGACTTGCATGCAAAGAAGAGAGTATATAGCTTAGTGTCATCATCAAAAGATGAGTGGGGTCCTGGCAACATCAAGGTCGGAATTGGAGCTGGATCGACCCAACCTGGAAGACTATCTCCCCACTGGATCCATCCATGAGCCTCTCGGCAAGCTTTGCCTGTATTTCTCCGCCCCCCTTCTATCTGTCTCCATACTCATTTTTCATTTTTCCCTTATAACCTTCATTCTTCATGATGAATTTCCTTTCAGACGCGATTTGCTGGATATTTCGCCCACTCTCACTGAGGCTGCAGGTGCCATTGTTGATGTGATTTTCCTTCTCTACTCTCTTCTCATCTCCTAGTTTTTGTTTTGCTTTGACTTCTCCTTATATGATTTCGTGATTTTTGTACCTCCATTTTATACTTCCTCCATCCCAAATTAAGTTTCCACAATTCATGTACAAACCATTATTTTAATAAAGACGAATGTGAGTGCTTGATTTTTATGTAGATGAAGGAGAAATTGTGTGAACCCAAGAATGTTTTTTCTCAAAACAAAAGCAGAATTTTTTTTCAAAACAAAATGTGAACCTTTTTGTTGCTGGGCTGGTGAAGTTTTCATCTTATCAATATTTTTTGCGGTGCCTTTTTCTTGGATAGGATTCATTCACCAGATGCTTCAAGTCCAACCCTCCTGAACCTTGGAACTGGAATATTTATTTGTTTCCTTTGTGGTGTTTGGGAGTTGTAGTCAGATATGGACTTCTTTTCCCATTGAGGTTTGCATTTTGTTTTACCTCTTCCATGACATGCTAATCGTTTTCTACTAATGCAATTGTGTCCCATACAATGAGTCAACTTGCTAAATTTATTTTTTTCCCAAAGAAATATTCACTTTGAATGAAAGGGCAAATTTTTGATTTTATGTAATTTTTTTTAACATAAAAAGTGTTCTAAATTAATTTAGTGTGTTAAATTTAGTAAACCATTAACTAAATTTAAAAAATATAGTCATTTTGATGATTTCTAATGGTTGTACCCTACTGAAATGAGAGTAAATTATACTGTCGTAAAACATGGTTCTTTTTTATGGGATGAATGAAGTAACAGAAGATATGCACTCAACTCATCAATTCCTTAATCAAATGATCTTATGTCTATTCCTAGCACTCTCCCATTCTTAAATTGCATATTAATCTATCTTTCCCCAGTGAGACATTTCTGGAGCAAATGCATTAATTAGTAGTGAACCGTTAACTGATAAATATCACTCCGTATTTTTTAGCACAAGTCAGAAACTTGAGTGCCAAAGTGCCAAAATATTTTTTTTCATTGTTGTGATGAGTGTTGCAATCTTACATGTCGTAGTTGTAATACAGGGCTATTGTTTTGACAGTAGGATGGATAATATTCTTGTCGTGCTATATTCCGGTGCATTTCCTCCTCAAGGGCCATGATAGACTAAGGAAAAAATTGGAGGTATGCTGTATGCATGCATGGATGCTACAGCTTACTTTTTGCTCAGCTTTTTCTTAATGTCCTGTTTTTGTTTAGTTTGGTTTAATGTGAAATGCTCTACATTTTATTTAGACTCACATATGTGATTCGGTCCAACTCCAAATTTAATCTAATTGTATTAAAGTTTATTAAACTTTCTAAAAACATTGACTTCGTTCACTAAACAGCAACAACAAACCCAGTACAATCCCAAATTTTTTGGGATCTTGGGAGGAGGGGGGAGCCAAGATATATGCAACCTTACCCCTGTAAAAAATTGAGTCATTGTTTCCGTTAGACCCTCAATGCATTTACTTTGCAAATCTTTATAGAAAGGGAGACATAGAGGAAGTTTATTGTTCCACTTTGATCTAGTCATTATTTTCCCAAAGCAAAAATAATGTAAAAATGACAATTGCAAATTAAATGCTTCTTAGATATAACATTTCTTGGAAATGCTTCTCAGACAATGGTGAGCCGGGGTCTTTTGAAAACATCCTCTCTATCTTTTTTAGGTAGAGGTATGTACTCCAAACACCCACCCTTCCCAGGCCCCGTTCATGGGATTCAACTGGATTTTTGTTGTTTGCTAGTCCTTATGTTATATCATTGGTCTTTATCTCACCTCTATGACTTTTTGTATAGTTGTATTGAGTTTCTTCTAATGTTTCACCATTCTAATTTTAAACTACTGGTCTTTTATTTGCTTTTCAGCGAGTTCTGGTAGAGTTGATATGCAGCTTCTTTGTTGCATCATGGACTGGTGTGGTCAAATACCATGGTCCACGGCCTAGTATCCGTCCTAAACAGGTTAAGTTTGAGTTTTGATCTCCGTCTGATGATCTCATCTAACTTTCTATTATAGTACTATACAAATACAAAACATGTATCTTAGGTTTTTAAATGTTTTGAAACAGGTTTTTGTGGCAAATCACACATCTATGATTGATTTCATCGTTTTAGAACAGATGACTGCCTTTGCAGTCATCATGCAGAAGCATCCTGGATGGGTTGGTAAGACTTTACTTTCTTCATTTGCCAATTGCATTTACTGTGGTTTGTTATCCAAAGAAATATATGGTGTAGGGGATGGGATTGGTGTTTTCAGATTGCCAACCTAGCTTTAGATGAGTTTGGGCTAGAATCTTGATATTATTATTATGGAACAAGTAAACATTTAAATAATTCATACTTTATACTCCATAGTATTTAAATGTAGATATAGAACTTCCTTTCTTAATATTCGCATTTTGCAGTGTTTCTCATGTCATGTGACTGATTTCTGGCTCTTATTCTATGCTGTATATGGCAATTTAAGATGCCTTTTTTTTTTTTGCTTCAAACTAAAAGACCTTTTGGTCTAGTTAAAAGATAAGGAAGAATATTGGCAACATTATGATATAATCCGGAAAAACTTACAAGTTCAATTGCAAAGATGGAACAAAGGTGTTCAAATGTGTAGTGTGGCTACAGTTTTGTGGAGAACTGGAGATCCAAACTCTAGATTTGGGTTTTTTTTTGAGTGAGACCCCATAACTCACTGAACTCATTGAATTTCTTTCATGAATTATTCCTCAGCCAAACTCCCTCGCAGGGACTAGGTAGTATAATGATAGCATATGAAGTACAATACAATACTAGTAGTACACTACTAAATAAATAAGTCCTAAATTTATACAACTAAAATCACCAATAAAATTAGCTATGATAATCTGCCAAAGCATAGAGTTTAATTCCAAATTAGTCAGGCCCCATGGTTCTTTTGACACCGGTTTTGGGTATCATATTAAGACACGGGGGCATTATGGTGCTCAATGGGCCTCCAAAATGGTTCCTACTTTCTACCCCCATGTTGCTCTTCAACCCCCTAACATTTTGGTGTTTCCATGGGGGCTGGGGGGGTATCAGGGGGGTTTCTGTGTTGGGTAGGAACTCAGTGGTTCCAACGAAACACTGTAGGGCCCTCAAATGACTGGAGTCATAACATGACACCCAAGGTGGGTTTCAAAAGAACCTAGCACATCTTATACTACTCCTAAGTACGCACAACCTTCATTGTTTCTTGATGCTCTTTCCATACTGGTTTGCAGCCACAAACAAATAACATCACAAGCCTTGTTATAATCTTTGCCTGCATTTCTCCAAAGTAATTAATGAAAGAGAAGTTAAAATATAGATGAGACTTTCTGCATAATATGCCATCCTTGATGCTTTTGTTGTGGGTGGCCCGTAGTATTTACTGAATAACAAGGTGCCTTCATTCTGTTTTTTAAAGGTTTATTGCAGAGCACAATTTTAGAAAGTGTAGGTTGTATTTGGTTCAATCGTTCAGAGGCCAAAGATCGTGAAATTGTTGCGAAGAAGTATGTGATAAGATTCTGACATTGAGTACCTTATTTCTTCAATATGATATACAACATTGTTGATTTGTTGTTGATTGTTTTCCCCACATTTTTTCAGGCTAAGGGAACATGTTGAAGGGGCCGACAATAACCCTCTCCTTATATTCCCAGAAGGAACTTGTGTGAATAACCACTACAGTGTCATGTTTAAAAAAGTATTGTTTTTTTTTCATTGACATTTATGATCTCTCAATTACTTTGTTCTTTTAGTCCCAACACTGTGATTTTGTACTTTTCATGATACCCTCTGACAGTATTTTTATATTTATGTATAAAAATATTTTTTTTTGTTGCAACCAAAAAAAGAATGGAGGTTAGCGTGTACTATTTACTAATCTTTTGATAGTAAATAGGGTGCATTTGAGCTCGGATGCACAGTTTGCCCGGTTGCAATCAAGTACAACAAAATTTTTGTTGATGCTTTCTGGAATAGTAAAAAGTAAGCTTTCTATGCTGTTTTCCCAATGCCTTCCTCTTGTTATGGATTCCCTTACATCACTACATGCTATTATCTTCTACCATGAGGAAGCTCATGCTTGATTTTAAATTTTAATATTGTTCACAGGCAGTCTTTCACAACGCACCTGCTGCAACTCATGACATCATGGGCTGTTGTTTGTGACGTTTGGTACTTGGAACCTCAAAACTTAAAGCCGGGTGAGACACCAATTGAGTTTGCAGAGAGGTAAATGATCTCTAATTTGTATTGAATTTCCCAGCAGTAGTTGAATTTTAGTGAATGGCCTTGAATTATTTAAGAATGTGATTCTTCTTTTTAGGGTGAGGGATATAATTTCTGTTAGAGCAGGCATCAAGAAGGTTCCTTGGGATGGATATTTGAAATATTCTCGCCCCAATCCAAAGCACCGCGAGAGGAAGTAAGTCTTTTGATGCTCTACATATATCTTTCAGTTTGTTTTGGGTCTTGAGTCTTTTTCTTCATGAATTCTTCTGTCCCGTTCATCGGGCATTTGTCATTAAAACTTGAGCATAAATATTTAATTATTATTGACTCTGGGCAGACAGGAAGAGAAGTTGAAGTTTAAAGTCTTTCTTCCTTGTTTGGTTACAATGAGGGATGAAATGATCTTGCAATTTCAAAGGTTTTTTCTCGTATCCTATTTTGCAGGCAACAGTGTTTTGCAGATTCGATACTCTGCCGATTGGAAGAGAAGTAGAGAGGGTGTTTGTGATTGATTTCGAAAACGGTTCTCAACTTTTGTCCTTGGAGAAAGGCAGTTTGGGAGTGTGATGATTTTCAACTTTTTGCAGACAGCGGAACAGATCAAAAAGTCGAGAAGCAGCTCCGAGATGTTTTTAGATTCTGTTGTCCAAATAAAATCACTTTTCAAAAAAAAAACACAAAAAAAAAACACACCCAAAGTCCCTTCTCCTATATTTTGTGAAAAACAACACGAGGGGTAATAAATTTCCTTGTTTGATTGGTAGGATTGAAGTGGTTTTGAGGACACAAATTTTGTTGTTTGGTTAACCATGGAACTGAACTGATGAGGGTATACTAAACTGCATATCATAATGTCCCTTTATTCTTCATCCATGGGTCTCTAATATTTTTTTGCATTGTTAATTTTTTTAAGAGTATCTTGATGGGGATGTGTCTGGTTTTTTCTGGCCTATTGAGTCCCCATTTGGGTAAGAGTTTTGGTTATCAACTTAAGTGAGAATAATAGGGCTATATTTTATGGTGGTTGTGAGTGAACCAATTGGAGAAACAAAGGAAAAAATTGAAGAAGAATTAAAATAACTCTTCCTCTCAGTGGAAAGCTCACAATTTTGTTGTTGTTTTCAATTGAAATTAGAAAGTTTATACTTTTCTTATTTTCTTTTCTGCCACACCGAATTGCTAGTGTATATTGTTATGTCATGTTTATTTCCTATACTCAATATGTCCCTTTCTTAACTTCTCATTTTCTTTTTTTGGATTAAGCTAATTTTTCCTTTCATTCTTTTTTTGAAGAATAAAGAGAGCATTATAAGTTTCGGTTCAACAATGTACTAAAATAAAAAAAAAACATGGCAGAAACATACACACTTAGTGCAAAATAGGACATTACTAGTAAATAAAACGATGTAATAATTCTCGTGCATCCAAACAAGATACATGTTCCAAATCCGGAATCGCAAATCAAATCACCATATCCAAGCAAGTGAAATGACAAAAAAATAATGCTCTCTCTGTTCTCAAACACACTTTTTTTTTCATTTTTTTCACTTCTAACAAAACATTCATTTTATATTAAAAAATCACTTTTATCCTTGCGCTTTTTCATACCCTACTTATCACATCATACTTTTTCTCTAATAATCTATCCATCACGTTTTACTTTTACACATCACATCAAGGACAAAATTGAAAGCTAACTAGAATTTAACATTTCCTTGTTTTTACACTAGGTCAAAGTAGAAACCCTTTTTTATAATGGAGAGAGTACTTCATTCCAAGCCAGTATTCAAATAATTAAAATAAAAGAGTTTTAAAAAATATCTAATTTATTTATTGAAAATTTGAATTTGGAAATAATCGTCACTTTTTTTTGGATGTGAGTGCTGCAAATGTAGATCATGGCACCAACTCATCAAGTTTTAAGTAATTAAATATAATTATAGTCAGAACTGATCAAATCATATAAGATCAGATGAGATTAAACACAAAGAACAAGCTCATAAAATACTACATCCTTCTCCCAAAACTTTTCTTCTTTCTTTTTTCATTCATCTCAAAAACAATTTCTCATATCTATTAAAAAAGTCACTTTTAACCCTACTAATTCTTAATCTACCTGTCACATCACACTATTTTATTATTAATCTACCAATCATATCCTACTTTTTACCCATTACATCCAAATGTAATTTTGGAAACTCGACACTAAAATATCATCCTCTTAAATTTTTTAAAAGTCAAAACCAGAAAATTTTTATGAGACGAATGAAGTAATTGTATGATTTCTTGGTTCATCATTATCAAATTTGTTTTGAATAAATCAACCACAAAAAATAGTGTTGGAAGAGAGTACTTGACATGCTCCCGTGTATATGATTTTTCACGCCTCTCATGGTCGGCGGCCACTATAGGGAACTTTGAATCCCACACCGAACTCGTGAGAAATACTCTTCGCTGTTGGCCTTTGTATTTAAAGCACTTCGGCCACGATTATTATCATGCAGTCACGCAACAAACACAAAGCGAACTTTTCTTTCGCCTTTTACTAAAGAATACTGAGTGCTTGTTGCAATTAGTGGCATACACTTATTTTTGTAGGATTCTTTTGAATGAAAGACCCGTCAATCAACAGTTAAATTATTTTTATTAATTACTATTCATTTCAAAATATTAATCTATATAGTAAATATATCATATAATCTTGATTTAATTTTAGGTTAAAGATTGATTCAAAAAATTTAAAGTTGGACAAACATTTTCAAATGAAAAGACTTGTAATATTATTTTTATTTTAATATCTAGTCTGAGCGGGGAATTTCTAGTGACACTAGAGTTCGTTGTCGTCCAATGACAATGGGCACTTACGGAGGCACGGTCTGTTCACAAAATTGATGGTTTTGACACATCAATTTTTTCAAATTGTAGTCAATCAGTGATCCAAGGGATGAGGGGTTAAGTTAAGATTTAGGTGATAAGAACAATAAATTTTTTGAACAGAACAACGTAAGGGTGTAGTGTCATCAGGTGACACCGGATTTCAATGTCACTTGAGTCGTTTTGAATTAAATTTATATTATCAAAAGTTGTCCAAATAGTGAGTACTACTTGGAAGCGCATGTTATTTGAACAAAAGATGCAATTTTCTCTCATTGATGTCTTCTGCAACTCTTTACACAAGTTGACATGTTAAATATTCTCTTAAATTTAGTTGAATAAAGAAAAACATATTTAAGTCAATTTTATGATTTGTACAAAGATAAATGTGATCCCATATAATAGTGTACCCTCTTGAGTGCCAAAATTAAAATCTCAATAACTATAGAAAGGGTCAAATTTTTAAATATTTTCTTTTAGTTCCAGACAGATCATAGTATATACTCCCTCCGTCCCACTTTAGATTACAATATTCTCTTTTAGTTGAAATTAAGGAAGAGTCAAATCAAATTTTTTTTCCCCAAATTACCCCCCAAATCCCCCCAAATAGTGTGAATAATGGCTGGCAGAAAAGAAAAGGGGAGGGTAAAAGAGTCAAATCACTATAAAGTTATTGACTTTGTAATCCTTTTTGGGACAAAAATGTGAGGGAATATTGTAATCTATTTCGGGACGGAGGGAGTACTACATTTGTCTGACACTTAAAGCCTCATGGAGAGTTTAAGGTAGATATTTCTTGGGGCTAAATGTGTAGTGCTTGTGTTGTCACGATGCATCGGGCTGAGTTTCTGCAAAGAAAAAATAAACAAAAAGATTTCAAACAAGATTCAATAAGAGCAGATATATGTTCTTGATTTCCAAACTCTTTCACGCACAAGGAAAAAAACTTGGAAACATGATCCTTTTGAACGCTTTTGTCAACAAACCCGGCAAAATCTCACACAAAGTAGGGCCTAGGGGAGGAGGGTGGGTATATGCGGACCTTACTTTTTCTAACAGATCCCCAGCTCAAAAGCGTTTGGAGTGTTCTTCGTAGAAGAAAATCTTAATAATAACGATCGATCGCGTGCAAGAAGAATGTATTCCCTCTATAAGTCCAGCTGAGATTAAACGCAGAGAACAAGTTCATAAAATACTTCATCCTTCTCACAAAACCTTTCTTCTTTTTTGCATCCGTCTCAAAAGATCTTTCTAATATATATTAAAAATTCACTTTTAACTTACTAATTCTTAACCTACCTACCACATAACTTTTATTTCACCATTAATCTACCAATCACATCCAAAGGTTATTTTGAAAAGTCAACATCAAAATACATTCTCTTAAATTTGTTAAAATTCAAACAAAAAAGGTTTTGAGAGACGAAGAGAGTGCTTGTATGATTTGTTGAGGGTTCATCATTATGAAATTTGTTTTGAATAAATCAACCACAAAAGTAGTGTTGGAAGAGAGTACTTGTCATGGTCCCGTGTACGTGATTTTTCACGCCTCTCATTAGTCATGGCAGGCGGCCACTATAGGGAACTCCGAGTCCTACACCGAACTCGTGAAAAGTACTCTTCGCTCTCGGCGTTTATATTTACACTATGTTTGGTTCAAGGAATTTGAAAGGGAAAAGAAAATAAAATGAAATGGAAAACTATTTTTCTTGTTTGGTTAGAGGAGAAAAGAAAGGAAAAGAAAATGAGGAGGCAAAATGTACCAAGTGGAGGGAAACCAAATTCCTTCCATTTTGGTGAGGAAAATGAGAGAAACCATTTTCTTTTCTTTTACTTCCAAAATCCTTGAGCCAAACATAGTGTTAGAGCACTTTGGCCATTCAAAAATTCATAGCGAACTATTCTTGTCATCAATAATTAACACTATGTTTGGTTCAAGGAATTCAAAAGAGAAAAGAAAAGAAAATGAAGTGGAAAACAAGTTTTCTAATTTGGTTAGAAAGGAAAAGTGGAAGGAAAAGAGAATGAGAAAGCAAAATGTACAAAGTGTAAGTAAATCACAGCACGAGGGAAAGAGCAAAGCTTGGATTGACAGCATAATACCAATCCATACCATCTAATTTTCCCACATCGGAATTTTGGGAAACAACTTGCCTCTGTGAGCATCTATATAAATCAAAGTCTGTTAAATGGTAAACTCACGCAGCCACGCGATAAGCACAGAGCGAACTATTCTTTCGCCTTTTACTAAAGAATACCGTGTGCTTGTCGCAATTAGTGGCATACGATTATTTTTTGAGGGTCTCTTCTTTTTGAAGATCCCAACAAATATGAGTTAAAACTTTTCATCTGTTCTTGTACTATGAATTAAATAGTCATTTTGTTTTTACAATTAGCGGCATCCATTTGTTTTTGGAGGGTTCTTTAAAATTATAGACGCGTCAAACAAAAGCTAAAATATTTTTATTATTACTCTTCTGAGTCTTCTCATTAAAAATGATATTAGATTTTAATACAAAAAGAGTTTTATTAGATTTATTATAGAAAATATTTCTAAAATATTATTTTATTTAATTAAAATATAATATATATTTTATTTAATTATAGGTCAAAGATTGAATTGGAATGAAGGTAGTATTATTGTGTATAATTTAAAACTCTCTTTGTCTCATAGAACATTACTCATTTAAATGTATTTTTTGTTCAAATAGTTAAATGCTTGATCATAAATTAAATATAATCTAAATAAGAAATACTATAAAAATTTGATATATCAAAACTAGATCTTAAGATGAATCCAATTATATTAAATTTATATTATAATGAATATACTTTTTCTCATAATTTGTAGTCAACGGGTGTAATTTTTTGACCAAACACTATTCAAAATGGGTAATGTTTTCTCGGACAAAGGGAGTATATAATATAATTTTGATTTATTTATAGGTCAAAGATTGATTTTGATGTATTTAAAAAAGTTAAAATTCGACAAACATTTTCAATCGAAAAGAGTAATAATATTATTTTTATATTTATCTCTAATTTGAGCAGGCACCCATGGAGTCATTGTCCGTTCACAAAATTGATGGCTATGACACATCGGTTTTTCCAAATTGTAGCCAACCGGCGATCTAAGGGAGTGGGGGTTAAGTTAAGATTTAGGGGATAAGAACAACAAATTTTTTTGAATGGAACAATGTAATTGTCCTGATGAGGTGACACAGAATTTCAATGTCACTTGTCCTAAATTAAATTTTTATTTAGTTGATTATTAAAAGTTGTACAAATAGTGAGTACTCTTTGGAAGCGCATGTTATTTGAACAAAAGATGCAGTTTTCTGTCATTCTGCAACTCTTTACCGAAGTTGACATGTTAGATATTCCGTTAAATTTAGTTGAATAAAGAATAACAGACTTAAGTCATTTTTAGGAAGATATTTGTTTGTACAAATTTAAATGTGATCCCATATGATAGTATCCTCTTGAGTGCCAAAATTAGAATCTAAATAACTATAGAAAAGATCAAATTTTTAAATATTTTCTTTTAGTTCCAGACAGATCATAGTATATACTACATTTGTTTAACAGTTAAAGCCTCATGTAGAGTTTAAGGTAGGCATTTCTTGGGGCTCAATGGGTCTTGCTTGTGTTGTCACGATGCACCGGTTGAGTTTCAGCAAAGAAAAATAAACAAAAAGAGTTCAAACAAGATTCAATTAGATTCTTCATTTCACAACTCTTTCATGCACAAAGGGAAAAAAACTTGGAACAATGATCCATTTGAACGTTTTGTCAACAAACCCGGCAAAATCTCACACAAAGTAAGGTCTGGGGAGGAGGGTGAGTCTATGCAGACCTTACCCTACTTAGAAATGGAGATACTATTTCTAAAAGATCCCCATCTCAAAGCGTTTGGAATGTTCTTCGTAGAAGAAAATGTTAGAGATAACGATCGATCGCGTGCAAGAAGAATGTATTCCCTCGATATGTGAGAGATCTACTATG
Source organism: Cuscuta campestris (assembly GCA_900332095.2). Lineage (NCBI taxonomy): Eukaryota > Viridiplantae > Streptophyta > Magnoliopsida > Solanales > Convolvulaceae > Cuscuta > Cuscuta campestris. The sequence goes on from OOIL02006555.1 coordinate 1,965,119, forward strand.
GGTGCCAATGCACCATAGATGGCCTTGGAGTACAAGATCTCCTTTCATTCCTCCTGTTTCCCAAATGAACCTAAACAACCCCATGGCCCTATCCAGCTGCTTCACCCTTCTCCATACCATCTCCTCTTCATCTGATGTCAATATCTTTCCCATGCACAAGCGGAACCTATCCCCGCGACCAATGGCACAAACCCCGCCGCGAACTTCCACTTCAATGTCTCTGATGCTGCCGTAGAGATAGTACGCGAGAAGCGTAAATAGACACGAAGACGAGTGGCCCAATCTCTTGGCTAATATCTTCTTCACCAGGCTTTCTTGATGGCAATTCTCCCTGTACCCAATGTTTTTGTCTATCCGGATTTCCCTTATCTGATACAGACCTTCTTTCATGACCTCTGCCTTCTTGATCTCTAAAGACAACTCCGTCACTTCTCTCAAGCACAAGATCGATGACCATTTCAAGAATGTCCTCCCATTTGTGAGGAGTGGGTGGTGGTGAAACTTCACCTTTTGCTGGTGCAACTCTCATCCACGAACTGGAATCCGGGTTGTAAGAAACTGCAATGTCCAAAACCTTGAGATAGCCCGCGACTATTTGCTTTCCCATTTTCACTTCTTTACTTGGGAACCTAGATTCCAAATGCTCTATCTCGGATTTCAGTTCACCCAGTATCAATTCAAGCGCGCCCGTCCAAACCTGATGTTCGGTTACCTGTGGGCAGACCGTTGCCCTGACTACCTTCCTCTGTTGAGCAGTAACATTCAAGAAACTGGAAACCTTTGTAAGGGAATTCACAGTCATTGGTTCCCTCTCGCTGGCTTTGTTAAAACAAGGAAGACGGTTACCTCCTGGATTGCTGCTCCCGAAATCCATATTCTTCCTCATGGATTCTTGAACCAAAGGACCTCCAATGAAGTCTCTAGCTAGGGACTTGAAATGGATCATGGTTTGGAGCAAAATGTCATCTTGAACTCTCGAGTTATGGGTGACATTGACAAGCCTTCCATTAACCAAATCCACATTCTTCAGTAAGCTGGACAAACTTGATAGCTTGGAGAAGGCTTGGTCATACCATTCAGAAGAAGTAAGAGATTCTTCCTTAGATTCCTCAGAGCAGTGGCTCGAACCCGAATTCAATCTCACAAAACCTTTGTGCTTGACTGATAAAACCAGCAATCCCCAGTGCCTATTTCTCACGCCTCTCAAAGCCATGGAAGACCTTAACGTCAGCCCAATATCTTTTCAACAGAAGTAGCTTAAATCTACTTACTTACCCTAAACAATTCACAGCCCCATTGTAATTGTGATTCAACGCCTCTGGGGCATTTCATCGATCAGGTGGCGAGCCACTCAAAAAAAAAAAAAAAGAACCTGCGATAATCAATACAAAGAGGGGAAACGATTGGAGAAGACGATTTTCTTAGGATAATCTAACAAGACATAAACACGATTCGGAGAGAGAAAAGAGGAAAGGCAGTGCAGTGTGTGATAAAGGAGCTTCTGCTGTACGGTGTTGGACCTGACAATGCAAAGGTTTCATCAAATTTTTTTTGTTGCCGAGTACTACTCCCTCCGTCCCAAAATATTTGCAACATTAGCTTTTTCAGCAGTCGCGGGAACTTTTGTTTATTTCTACATTTTCATTGGTTATTTGATAAAATAAAATATTCTTGACACCTCTTATTTCGAAGAACTTTTCATGTAGTTTTTTGATATGTAAATTTTATTTTTTATTTTTATACCAATATGTAAATAAAATGAATTGAAAAAACTTGATATTTTTCCTCGGGAATACAAATGTGGCAAATATTTAGGGACGGAGGAAGTATAATATACCGAGTAAATTTTATACGGAGTATAATTAGTTTATTTTAAGATCCAGTTTTTGATGTATCAACTTTTTATACTCCGTATTATGTATCGAAGTATCATTTATTTATGTACAAACTATTTCCAACATATTAAAAATAAATTCTTACACGTATCATGATTGATTTCCAACAGATTAAAAAGAAATCAAAAAGTGGATACACGTGAATATATACTTCTTATTTTTTAAAAAAACATTTTATACTTTAACAAAAAAACATTGTATACTACATATTTAAAAAATACAGAATAACGAAAAAAGATAAAATTTATTTGAGACACATAGGGTAGGTTTGGTTGGGGGAAACTATTTTTGTTTGATTTCGAAAGATAATTTAATTCCATATCCCCATGCCAATAAGCTCTTATTATTTTAGGGAAGATAAAATATATTTTAGGGTATATAAAATATATTTTAGGGTAGATAAAAGAAGACGAAGAACAAGAGATGCAAGCTGCAGCAGTTGGTAATGAAAAAAGATTGCAACTTTCTTTTGTCTCACACCGATTCCGTAAAACGAGTATTATCCTCAGAGAGTTAATAAAAGGCAAGAGCTGATTAGTTATTAAGGTATACCTTTCTCGGCCTTTTGGCTAAGATCAAGTGTAGTATCTGTTCTTATCAGTTTAATATCTGATATGTGGCCTATTAGCCCACATGATATTAACTCTATTTTTTAAGGGGGAAAGCCCATCAAAGGCAGCTTGCTGTCTTTGGCTTTCAAGCGTCGCCTTGGTCTTGCACTACTACCTTGGCTTGGCACACCCCACCAAGTCTCAAATACTAATTTTTCTTGTTGGGAAGTTTTTTTTTTTGATTTTTTATGTACTTAGAATTAAAAGTAAAGTAGAGGAGAAAATATAAGGGTCGGGGTAAATCTTGCTTTGGACGAACATTAATGATATTGTGGGACTCTTGCTAGTTTAATTTATTCATTTTTTATTGAAAAATTTCCCACATATTTCGTAAAAAATCTTTCTACTTCACTTTTTTATCTGTTAGAAAAAACCTTTTGAAAGAAAAAATATGTAGTTAAGCAAACTTTTATCCCTCCATTCTAACCACATCTTTTTTATTTTTCAACACTTTTATAAAACTTTGTGATGTTACTATGTTCATTTCTCACAAGCAAGTTTTTTAGTCATTAAAAATCTTAATAATTTTTCTTAAATATTTGGGAGCGTGTTAGAATATATAGAAATTCTTTCTTGGGTCACAATCACAAATTTGAGCTTTTGGTTAAATTGATTCCTTGACAAGTATAGTCAATTGCTATGAAAAATAGTAATGACAACTTGTGTTCTATAGCATTTTTTTATGTATTAAGTGTACAACTTTGTACCGCTTCTGAAAAAATAGTATCATGTACTTTTATTTTAGAAAAAAAATTATCATCGGTCCAAAGGTGGAATCGCTCACCCCTGGCGCCCCCACCCCTGGCCCGACAGGGATGGTGGAGGAAGTATAGAAAAAAAATTTATCATATACCATAGCATGATGTTGTCAATTTTGTGATCTTTGATCTTATAAAAGCAGATAATGATTTCTCGAGGAAAGTTTTTCTAGCTTCCCGTAATCATACACAAAAAAGAAATCTCATCTTTCAGCTGTCACAACTTCCATTATCTTTTTGTATATCTTTCTATGGTCTTCATTTATTTTAGGTAAATATCATCTAAGATCAGACGATAACTTTTTTTATCATAGTTCAACTCTTCTACCAAGAATTATTGTGAAATCCATTAAGTGGATTGTCATCTGAAAATGACATACAACTGAACTTCTTTAAGCATCCTCCATTTGAATAAAGTAATTTTTTCAATCTCAATCAAATACAAACTCTTTAGATCTTTTAGGGAAATAAGAAGTTCTGCACAAACGGTTAAAATGGGACTAAATTGTTTCAACCTTGATTTCAACTCTAGAGTTTTGTATACGTATCATGCATTTCATATTAATATTTATATAAATAATAAAAAGATTTTTTTAGATATAGTGGAAAGTTTTCTTTTTTGAAAGAACTATTGCATTAATGAAATAAAAATGTTATTCTTAATAAATCATATATTTAACCATTAAAAAAATTGTAATAATTATCATATTTATAGAGTACGGGCCTGTTTGGTATTGGCGTTTTAAAGCCCAAACGCTGCGTTTAGAATTTTTTGCGTTTGTTTGACCTAATTTTACTCCAGCGTTCTTCGTCTCTCTCCTCCTCCCGACTCTTCCGCGCGGCTAAACGCAGAAAGCTCTCACCCTCCAGCGTTCTTATCCCTAATTTAGCTATTGAGATCAATTTTACTCTTTTACCCATGAAAATTTTAGAGGGAAATCTTACCGCCTAATCTCATATGCTTCCCGAATAAAGTCACGATTTGGGGATTACAAAAATAGGGTTCTTGAGCAGCTCAATGGAAGCCTCAGATTCTTTGCAAGTAAGTATTTCAGTTTTTTTTACTAATATGATTTTTGTAGCACATAGAATTCTTTACTCATGTTTGTAATTCATTATTTTAAAAAATATTTTAGATGATTTGAGTGGTATAGTAATATAATGGAATCTGTTTTTTTAAAATTTGTATGTTTATTGGGACTCTGTTATGTTTCTTGGCCTTGAAAGATTCAATTTTAGTTTTGGACTCTGTTGTGTTTCTTGGCGGAGTGATGTATTCGGGGTTGCTGTTTAAGATTTAGAATCTGTTTTTTTAGTATAATAGAATCTGTTTTTTTTTTTTAAATTTGCTGTTTATAATGTAAATGGGTAATGAAAGAGGGAGTTAAAGTGTTAGAGGAAAGGGAGAGGAAGGAGAAAAGTTTGAAAAATGGTATAATCATTGGCACCAAGAGAGACTGGGAGAGGCGTGAGAAATTGCAGAGTATATTAGACTATTGGTAGTGATTGCTTGCATGACTTTGCATAACTACATTCGTCGGCATGCTGGTAGCAAAGATTATGATTTTTCAGAGTTTGAAGATGAAGATGATGAGTTCGAGGAAGATTCAGATGATGAAGAAAGTTGTAGTAGTAATCGAAGAGGAAGTAATGAATCCGCAATGAGTTCGCTTAGAGATAAAATAGCAGATAGTTTGGTGAGATACAGAGTCAATGTTTGATTTTTTTTATCAAATTTGATATGCAATCATTTATAAGAGCTTATTAAGTTTATTTTTTTATAAAAATATAATGTTTAGTTCTTACGGTCTACTAAAATATTACTCTGTTGTTCTATTCTAAAAGTATAATAAATCATTTTTTCTTAATGATTCCCTCTAAAAAAAATATTTTAACAATTTGCTAACCTAAAAATAAAAAATTATAATAACAAATGTAAAAATAATCACGAGAACAATACAAAATAAGCTAACTTTTAAAATACAAGAGTACATGTTCAATTGGGTAGTTTAGTAATTTACCATGCATAAGCTTTTTTAAATATGTAACCGCCAAACGATAAAAATCAAACAACTAATCACTAACTCTGATGCAAACAGCTAAACTCTAACTTTAATCTCTAACTCTAATATCTAACTTTAAACTCTGATGCTCTTCCCAAACAGGTACATTAATTATTAGAAATAAAGGCCAAGGGGATATATTAGTGTAATGCTTTACTAGCGTTGCCAAACGCCGAGAAGTAAGGCGAGGTGCAGCAGTTTTAAAAATGCTTCCGTCCCACACCGGTTTTGTAACAAGAGTGATATCCGCAGAAAGCTAATAAAAGGAGAAAGCTGTTCATTAACTAAGGCATACCTTTCTCGGCCTTTTGGCTAAGATCAAGTGTAGTATCTGTTCTTATCAGTTTAATATCTGATATGTGGGCCATTGGCCCACACGATATTAACTCAATTTTTTAAGGGGGAAGGCTCATCAAAGGCAGCTTGCTGTCTTGGGCTTTCAAGCGTCGCCATGGTCTTGCACTACTGCCTTCGCCCGGCGCACCCCACCAAATTTCAATTAAATATTTCTTCGACAGCCCAATTTCCATTCTTGTCTCTTTATTGCAGGCAAAATTTGTTTTATATTATTTCTCGGCGTGTTTGTCGATAGTTTGTGAAAACCAACTTTTTTTGTTCATCTAACTTTTGATAAATTAATAAATCATGTTTATTAGATTTGGTTCATAGCTACTTATACACTAAAGCTTGCATTAAATGATTTGTGATTAATTCTAATCAAATATTGCGAATCGTGAAGTGAGGTTAAACAGGGACGAAAAGAGTTTTCCTCTGTGAACTAATAGTTTCTTTCAACTTTTCTAAGTTATTACAATTTAATTCTTCCAACTTCTCTAAATTTCTTTCCACTTCCAAGTTTCATCTATTTTTTTCTATATCTTTTCAATAGTGATTTAAAATTATTTTTGAATAATTTTATTACTACTATTTTTGATCGGAACAACTCCATAGTCATTAGCTCGGGGTGAAAGGGTTTACCTGGATGTGGGAGTTGGAACCATCATCATCGGAATGGAGCACCGTAGGGAACTGAATTAAATCTCGTGTCATCTGGAGTCATTCAAAGTGAGTGGATGTAAAACCCTTACACATTATTATTATTATTATTATTATTATTATTATTATTATTATTATTATTATTATTATTATTATTATTAGTATGATTATTACTATAATGATTATTATTATCAAAACATGTGACATCTTGACCAACAAGGCTCCGATATCATATCAGAGAACCAACTCGACCAAAAGCTCAAACATTGTGACCCAAAAAAGTTTTTATATAAAATATTTCTATGAGTTTTGGAGGTTGTATTAAAAAGTGAAAGTAAAAATGAATAAATAAGTAAATGTATATTAACGTTGTTCTATTGCATCATCTATAGATGGATCACATAAATATTACACACACATGTACGTACATATGTAGGGTATTTCATCAACAACTTGTAGATTTACTTAGAACCTGTTCTTCAGGACTGGAAAAAAAAGCCGGATGTTGGAAGAAATTGAAAGAAACTGGAAAAATTTCAAAAAAGTGGAAAACCTAAAAAAAATTTAAAAAATTTATTTTAGTGTATTTTTATATTATTCTCATTCTAATTCTTGCTGTTATATATTATTATTATTCTTATCATCATCATCATCATCACGTTATCTTAATGAATGTCTTTAAGATAAAAAAATATTGTTATTTTTCATACACACAAAAAAACTACTTTTACAAAAAATAACAATTATAATATAAAGTTAGCATAAATATTAAAATGATAAATTTTAAAAAGTTAATGTGGTTACGTTGCACCTCAAATTTTTTATGTAATATTTATTATAAAATAATGTATTTGTAATTATACTTTATATATTACAAGATTTTGTTTTAAATATCAGACATGTCACATAATGTAATCAAAATAATTTTTTCTTTCATGATTTTCATTTTATTTTCATTGTAACTCCTATTTTTGGAATAAATACATAAAACTTTTATTTTTGTACATTTTTTTATGTTTTACTCATATTTTAGTCTTCTTCTCTAAACTATTTTAACTTTCAAATTTTTTTATAAAATTATAAAAATAAAAAACAAAATTAAATTTTGAAATAAATAAAATGAGAAAAATTGAGTAATAAAGGGAAAAGTGAGGGGTCTTATATAAAGTTAAATTAACAAAACATTCTATGTAACTATTTATCCATAGTTTTTTAATATAGTTTAAAATATTGATATTTTTTATTTTATCATGTAGATTAATATACAAAAAATTATCATATTCATATTAAAAGGTTGAAGAAAAAATAATAATGAGTATGAATTATAAAAATAGTGATATGAAAAAAATAATTTATAAACTATAGTTATGAACATTATAATAGTAGTAGTAGTAATAATAATAATAATAATAATAATAATAATAATATAATAATAATAATATAAATAATAATAATAATAATCACATTAAAAATATATCGTTTCTAGAGTAATTGATTTGGGAAGTAGAAAGAGTTTGAAGAAAATGAGAATAGTTGGAAGAAATTAGAAGAAACTAGAAGAAACTGAAATAAACTAGAAGAAACTAAAAAAATTAAACTGGAAGTTAAGAGTTTATGCCCTAAAGAACAAGTTCTTATACCTTTCATATGCGTGGGGAGAATGAGCTCATTTAATATCCTCTATGAATGACTACGACTCTTATTATTTAACACTTTCATTAATCTAATTTATAGCTTTTGATGGTATAAATTTGACTAGTTACGTTTGACCAGAGACTCGGTCGAATCAGACTTTAACAAGGTGAAGTAAACACAAAGGAAAGTACGAATACAGTGAGAATGATCTAGACAACAAAAGAATTCCTGTGCTTGAATTTATATTTCTTACCCTATCTCAAAAGTGTACAAGTTTGTAAGAGAATGAATGACTCCACATCCTCCCTCTTTCACAACCTATTTATATATAGTGGAGTAGGTTAAATAAGGCAACTAGGTACTACTCACGCGTGGGCCTTGCGCTAATCAACACCCATACATGGAAACAACTCCTCGACCCATCACTCATTAATTTTGTCATTCATGAGTGTCAATCTAGTCATCAATCAAGCCATCCAACCAGGATGATTGAGTGAGGAGGGTCCAGCAAAGCTCATCCGAAGAGTGTCTTCTGGATTATCTCTCCTTTGCAAGTCGGGCTCATGGCAATATGACCATGCTAAAAATATGACCAGTCACTTCTCGGGAAGACATGACCGAACACTTTATTCGAAGGTTTCCGTGTCTTTCCAAGCACGATTAAGTCTTGACCGGTCACAATCTTACCAGTCACTTTTTTGGGTATTCAGGCCGGGTATAAGTTATACAGTACCAATCAGCTTTGATGAATACCTTTTAGTTCTAGATTTTTAAGGAAAAGTTTGAAAAATAGGACTACTTTTAATGCACCAAAATTGCCTATTTTGAATAGTCACAAAAAATGAATTTTATATGCACGAAAAATGAAAATTATCAACACTTGCGAAAACTTATTTGGATAATAGTAGAATTTCTTTTGAAAGAGCTATTGAATTACAAAAAATAAAATGCTATTTTTAATAAAATCATATATTTAACAGTTAAAAAATTGTAATAATTATCATACTTATAGAGTACATTAATTATATTAGTAATAAAGGCCAATGGAATATATAAGGGTAATGCTTTACTACCGTTGCCAAAAGCCGAGAAGTAGCGGCGAGGTGCAGCAGTTTAAAGAATGCTACCGTCCCACACCGGTTTCATAAGAAGAGTGATATCCGCTGAGAGATAATAAAAGGAGAGAGCTGATTCTAAATTAAGGCATACCTTTCTCGGCCTTTTGGCTAAGATCAAGTGTAGTATCTGTTCTTATCAGTTTAATATCTGATATATGGGCCATTGGCCCATACGATATTAACTCTATTTTTTAAGGGGGAAGGCCCATCAAAGGCAGCTTGCTGTCTTGGGCCTTCAAGCGTTTGCTGTCTTGGGCCTTCAAGCGTCGCCTTGGTCTTGCACTACTGCCTTGGCCCGGCACACCCCACCAAACTTTAGTTTAATATTTATTTTCATTTTAGTCTTTACTGAAGCACAACTATTTTTATTTGCTTTTGCAATTTCTAACCTCCAATAAACATATTGCTTGATGTGTTAAAACAAACAAATCAAGCTATGATAATATTTAGGAGCAGAGGCAACTTTTGATACATTAAAGAAGTGTGTAAGTGGGAAGTATTGGTTTGTAATTAGTTATACACTAATATTTGTTTTAAATGATTTGTGATGAATTTTGGTCAAATATTGTATAGCTTGAAGTGAAGTTAAACAAGGGATGAAAAGATTTTTTTTGCCATATATGAACTCTCCCTGAGAACATACAAAATTTTTCAACCGAAGACTAGTTGAACTCCTACTTTGGGCACGATTTTGGACAATAGATGCACTGGGATTGAAATAGATGCACTTTAATCCGCATGAATGTACAATATATGGTACGAGAGGCATACAATGTATCTAGCCTTTATCGAAGATATGAACTTAGATAGGAGTATTCGGAAAGTTATGATTATGGTAAGTTGGATAGTTGTCTAGGCCTTGGTGGTGGTGTTTGCTTTTGTCCTTTAACGTTCACTCCGGGCACTCTCACGCCTCGACCTGACAGGATTGTGAGGGGATAAATCATGATATAATCTCAATCTGATCCTTAGATAGGTCGCCCAATGCGCACAACTCTCACACTGTCGCTGCCGGAATTCAATCCTAGGATCAACGGGTTTTAAATCCTCTCCTTGGACCAGTTGAGCTACGCATGCGGGTGTGTTTGCTATTGTCTGTCCGTGTGCTTGCGTGTCTAGTGTCTAGTTGCTTGAGGCAGTTTGTGTGTATTTGTCTCTTTGTGCTCTTCTTTGTCCTTAGTTTGCTTTTGCTTCTTTATATGTGCTTTCTTTGCTATTGGGGTCTAGTGAAAACCTCTCTATGTTTTAATTGATGTAAGGTCTGCATACACATTTAAAAAATGATCATAAGAGTTATTGAATGATGAAACTATACAAATTCTTTTTTTGTATAAAGAGTGCAATCTCTTCTCCCTAGATAGAGGAGCATTTTACACAGAGTTTAATTAATCATGGTATCAATTCATGTAATGAAAAATGTTCCAATTTCTATGGAGTAAAAATATTAGGTGTACCTTAAAAGCATATTTCATCTATACCTATTAGACTCTTTATCATATATTTCTTGGATGTAAATAAAAAGAGAGAAGTGAATTACTTTATGATCGTGGGAGGATGGTGGGAATTACTTGTCTTCTGACCTTAGTGCTTCCCCTCACCCATTATCTTGGTGGGAATTCTGATCACTCATTTTTGGAGTTGGAAAGTACTCAAAAATCTTTACTATCTGATAGAAGTTTGTATTACTAAGTTACTTCTTGTACGTCTGTAAGTAACCCACTTCGGCTTGTGGGGAGGGGATCGACTCCTATTTTATGGGATTCTTGAGTTAGGACCAAAGCTTTCTTTCTCCAACTCACTCTCTCCAAAATTTCTTCTCTAATCCTCGAGTAGTAAGATCCTTCACGTGATCAGCTTTGAGTGAGAGACTCCCCAAAGAATAAAATATCCGCTAATCGAACCTTGAGTGAGAGGGAAACTTGTCCCGCCACAGTCACAATAAATAGTGACTTGCAAAGAAAGTGAATAAAATATGAATTTGTTAATAATAAATATGAGAGTTTTTTTGGAGTTAAGTATAATAAATCACAATGAATGGGTTAATATATGAAAATGAATCAAACTAAGGTAAATGAATAAATCAAATTTGTTTGAATTGAGATGTAGATATTTGAAAAGGATAATGACATTAGTACCCCATTTTGTATGCCGCAGAGATGCACCAACATTTTGTGTTGGTGTAATGCTAATTTTTGTTAACGCACCAATACTTTGTGTCAGTGTAAATTTTTGTTAATGCACCAACACTTTGTGTCAGTGTGAATTATCAAAATATTGGTGCATATCTTTGGTGTACAAATGGAGTACAAATTTTGCAGTATATGTAGCATGCTCCATTTGAAAAATGAAAGAGATGAGGCATTAATATAGGGGTAGTAGAGGCCCACATTATACAATCCAGTTATCATGGGCCAAATGCTCGTTTTTCGGCCCATTTTGAACGTGAAATGACAATCCCATCCCTCTCACATGTATTCTTCCTCTTCAAGTCGTTCCCCCTTGCATCGCATTTTGCTTCTCTTTGCTGCTGCTCTTCTCCGTCGCCCGCCGCCCGGGGCCAAGCGTCGCTTCCAGTTCCGTCGACCCTCCGCCGCCGGTTTCGGCCCCCAATCTCATCAGTTTTATATGAAGTAAGTGATTTATATCTGAGAATATTTCGTCATGTTTTTTTTCAGATCTACGAATGCAATTGGCTTTGAACGGTAACTAATTCGATACCGCGAGATGCATTATACTCGATTTCTGTGTGTGAGTTAGTTTGTTCAGAGATTTGTTTTGTTTTTGCTGATAATATATGATTCATCAATTGTTTCTTTGCTTGTATCTGAACAGAATTTAGGAGGGAATTACATTTTTTAGATCCCATGGAAGGGCTTGAACTTTGAAGTCTCACTAGTAAGTTAGAGTTTTTTTCCATTTTTGCAGCTGTTTCTTTGTTCTATGCTGAAATGCTTGGGAGTAAATCTTTTACTACTACACAGTTCTATGATTTACTGAAACTAATCCATAATTTTATTGCATTTGGAATAAACTCTATTTGGAGATTCTCGTTTAGTCTGGTATATTTTTTTAAGAACTTGAAGGCTTCTTTCTATTCCCAATTTCCCATCATTTTATAGGAATAGGTGCCAATAAATCCTGTGATATGTTGCTTCTAATTGACCAATGTTGTTATGATTTTCTACCAACTTTTGTGCTGTGATTTTTTATTTCTTTGTTTGTTTTGAAAGCAAAATATGGAGTAATTTACAAAGAGAAAAGAAGGAGTGAGGAAAGAAAATTGTTAAACCGAGAGTGGACTGCATATATTGTTGGATATGAGAGAAAAAAATGAGAGGAAAAGTGTGTATCATATAAAAATGATATGAGCAAATAAAAACGATACTCCATCCTTAAATAATGTTCACTTTAACACATTAGTCAAAGGTCAAACTTGTTTTTTTTATTGTTAACTCAAACCATTTGTTGCAATAAAATATTCCTCAATTTTCTTTTCTTGACATGGTTGTAAATTGTAATTACTATCAACTTTCATTTTTGTCTTGCCATGGTGTCTGTTTTATCTCATGGTGGTAAATGGACATTTCAGGTGTTTTTGTCAGGAGTAGCTGTCATCATGGGCGAACCGTTTACCATTCAGATCAGCAAGGATTTAATTAAAAAACTCGCTGATGAAGATAATAAATTGAAGAGAATATCAAAGAAGCCAAAACCAAAGATACCAAAAGAGACTCACACTTCCCAGGCAAACACACAACAGAAACCCGTCGCTGAAGGATGGCCACTTCCTGCGTCACCATTGTTTGCGCCACTCCCCCCACAGAAAGCTGCAGTTGCAGAGCTAGACGCTATCAGGTCTGCACTTCAAGAGAGTGAAAAGGTTTTGGAGAGGTTGCAGAAGAAGGAGGGGAACATGTTAGAGGAAGTAACACTGAGAGCAAAGGATCTCCATGAGAAGGAGTTCAAACTTCCCGAACACAAACCAATCCAGTGCTTGGAGGAAATAAATGCTTGCACAAAATGCTACAAGGGAAATGAGAAGAATCCTCTTAAATGCGCCAGTGTAGTTCAAAAGTTTGAAGACTGTGCCCGAAGAGCTAGGCAGCTGATGAATTCAGCAGGTAAGGGATCAAAGTAGGTCTTTACCTAAACAAAATCTTTAGTTCATATATACTTGGTACAAATAATTGGATTTTCAGACCCATAGTTGGGTAGAAATTGATGGTCTTATTGTTCCTCATCATGCTGATGTGAGATAATGCCTTCCTAAAAATCTTCCCAATTATGAATGTTGTTTTTGCATGGAAAAGTTAATCCAACCTGAACCCCATGTTAGGCATTTTATGAATCTTAAAAAAAAAAACAGAATTGATTGCATGTACTTGTATGTGATCTTTTAAATACCCTTTTGATGTAAGACTCTTTGGGATACACATATTAATCTCTTTTGTCTATCTCCATAGATTCAAGTACTAATATGTGTTGCTTCTCGTAAATCTTTCATATATAATGCTTTCTTCAACAATCAACAACACTTTTGCTTGAGTGATAGTCATACTTGTGTCACTTGAAATTAATGTGACATGTTCTTGTAGGACAGGGAAGAAGACTGTACTCTTACTTGGCTTCTTATACATATTACTCATCCATATTTTGACAAAGCTGAATGATTTAATTGTTCAATTGGAATCAGTGTTCTGCATTCTGGAATCGTGTTTTAGACAATAGATTGCTATATTGAGTTTACACACATTTGGGGTTTTCCATCGTATACGGAGCACTTAGGTCTATTTGAATGAAGGGCTTTGACATGTTTGAGGTATGATTATGGTTGCGTAACAAGAAACTTTAGTAGAAGTTTGGGTTATTAAACCGTGTGACGGACATTAGACCAAAGTTGGCATGATCAGAAAGTCCTCTTGGCACGGGTTGTGATGGAACCCTTATGTATATAGCACACCACAATGTCCACTGTGAATGCGCCTCTAGTTTGTGGTGCACCGTCGTGGTTAAGAAGACTTGTTGTGGTCCCCACAAGCCACGGGGACCATAGCATAGGTTCCAACGCTGGTTCTCCCCTCCAAGGATTAACCACGTGGAACTCTGGCGGGTTCCAATTTTATGTGTGCGCCCTTTTGCTGTCTTTGTCACATTCCTAAGCGCTTTGATGTGCTTTTGGGAATCGGCATGGTTAATTCGAGGGGTGGGTTTGAAAAAGCAAAAACCGAAAACCAAATCGGAATCATTTGAACCAAGAGGGGAAGTTATTGGTCGATTATGATGGGAACACTCAGTTTCCTAATTCACGTGTTTAGAGTAATCCATCACAGGGGTACAGTGCCCAATGTCAAATGTTATTGGAGATCAAGTTTCTGATTTCTAGCCCTCACTTCCTCCATTCCCAAGCATAATAAATCTCAAATCATCTTTTTAAAATGAATTTATTTACAAATTAGTGCATAAATAAAAAAAAAGCATAGCTTAGATATTTAAAAATACGTCAAGTTTTTCAACAAAAAAATCGTATGGAAATTATATTTAAAAAACCCGATTTCAGACTTTAATTAAAAAGATCTTAAACCCTTTAATTATTTAAAAAGATCTTAAATCTATTTTAGAAAAATCCTTTTTTGGGATATACAAAAAAGAAAATGTGAAACTTTTTTATGTGACGAAGAGAATATAACAAATAGTTTCAGATCTTAAAATATAGGACCTCTTTCATTATTTCTATAACAATAAAACAAAAAAGTTATCCAAAATTAAAATTTTTGCCAACTTTTCTACTAACCAAACATTATTAAGATTTGTATCCATGTCTTTCTTTTCCTTTCCTTAATATTTTCCTTCCATAATTTCTCAAATCATTTAAAAAATGACTTTTTAACGACTAGCAATGACAATTTTTACCCAACTCGTTGGATAATCGAACTACCTGACTCGATTTAATGGATGAAAATTTGAAAAGAAAAGGATTAAAAACGAATTGACGATGAATCAAGTCGGATGCAGGTGGGGTTTTTTTCGTCCATCACCCGAACTAATATTTATTTTTTAAAGTACATTAAAACTAGAAATGGTAATCCTCTAATGAAGCTTTGTTAAGAATCATAATTGGACTGGATTCATTTCAAGAAAGTCATATATCCCATTTTATGCTATAATATTGTGCCAAGTAATGTTTAGAAGACTCCTACATTCATTTGTATGGATTATGCATTTATGCCTTACAAATTGTAGCTTTGTCGTGCTTCTTTGTTTGTTTTCTGCATTCTACTTTTTATGAAATGAATCGAGTGATGTATGTAATGATGACGAATGAATCAGATGATGAATATGTACTTAATGGATAGATGAGAGTGAATCTCAACCTAACTCAAACCCGCCCCATTATCATTCCTCACAATGACATATATTCTTTTTAGAGAAGACAGAAGGGGCAAAGAAAAGAAGTCAAACCAAAAAAGAAGAGGCCTAGAATGGATGAAATTAATATACTACTCTTGTCCCAGTATATTTGTCCAATTTGATTTTTTGAAGTTAAACATGACAAACTTCGAGTTTCAATCAAACAAAATTTTAATGTACTCCAAAACAGACAATATAAATTGAGACGGAGGGATTATATTAATAAAAAATAATTTTATTAGATTTATTTTGTACTTTCAAATTTTCATTTCATTATACTAATATGTAATATAAATTGAGAGTAATTGAAATTGTCATAAATAATTTGAAAAAGTCAAACTGAACAAATACACTAATATACATTGCTTTGTATTTTCCCTACCTCTTATCCTTCTAATTTTCTTTACTTCCCAACCAAACACCAAAGCTCCTTTTCATTACCATTTTATTGTTCTTTCCTTCTAGAGAAATTCCTTGAACCAAAGGAAGAGGGATGGGTTAGGGAAACATAAACACAATAATGAGTGTACATAAAAAGAGATAGAAGCCAAAAAACATTATAGATGTAACTTGCAAATTTCAAACTGACACTTGGGTTTTCTCATCTATCAAGTAAATGAATACAATCAGTTACACTGGGCAATTTAAACCCCCAAAAAAAAACTAAGAGACAAATGCAAGTCTAAAAAAATAACTATTTAAAAAACATACTGACCTATTGAACAAATTACATTTTCTGATACAAATGCTTCTCCTCTCAGGTTTCGTCCCACCTATACGTTTCTCACCCTACTCGAGAGGTTGCACTTACATAGTTACATGCTTATAGTTTACAGGTACCATAATGTGTGTGTGTNCCTGCGACAAGAACCTGTAAAGCATTTTCCCTTGGCTTTTTTAGTAAATAACGACCTGTAAAAGGCCTGGTTGGGGCTCAGAGAAGTCGAGCCCCTCCTCCTCCAGGAGGTGGCGTTGGACGGCAGTTGGAAGTCTGGCTGGAGTCCTTGAACCCTTGGTATGGTGCCCAGTTCCAACACAAATGAATACTTGCAGACGCTGGTCGGTTGATCTTGCTGCATTTCTCAAAAGAGATAGCTCGCGCTTGAGGACGTGGATGGCTTCAGAAACATGAAGCCCATGCAGGTCAATGATTTTTTCGCGTCCCCTGACATTGGTTGACATCTCCGGATTCCTGGAAAAGAGCAACACGTGCAGATTAATTAATGTTCTTGAAATCAAATCAATACCATATACAGAGAGTATAATGTTTGAGTCTTTTGGTAAACCCTCTTTTCTTATTTTTCTACCTTATCTGCCAGATATTCTACCAAAAACTAACTTCATCAACTGAATCAGCTAATGCTTGACATAATAGCACTGAAACTACCTTTTTTGATGAAATGACTGAAACGAAAATAGTGAAACTTGTAAACTCACCTTTTAGATACTGTTTCATTCGATCTATTTACATGCATATGAATATATAATATATGATGATGATGATGACAGATTTGAAATTTCATCTCATTATTCCTTCATGTGAAGGTTGTGACAGGAAGAGCATGTGGGGTAAACATTGCCCGCATGCTTTTTTGTGAGAATTTATAGAAAGAACTCTTTTTTTACGGAGTGAATCGGCAATATGTAACTCTAATGGCACCAACCTCAGCGAGTTGGGGTAAAGTGCTGATAATAAATCCATTAATTCAGTACATTCACCATCTCAACCGATCATACCTCCACAACTTGGGCTTCAAGGTTAATTAAAGAAAGATTCTAAACCGAATCCGCCAATAGACAAGAGATTGAAGCCTTTGTGAAACAAACTAAAGCGTCTTGCACCAAAGTAGAGAAATGGTGTATAGACACAAACCTTAAGCGGAATATAGATTCTTGAGCTTTGCTGTGAGCATCTTTCATCTTCATATTGTGCAGTTGGCCTTTTGCACTCAATTCTTTAGCTAAAGCTTTCTGGCCAGTCAGGTAAGCCTGGCGAGCCTGCTCTTGCATATAAAATCCAAGCAATTAAAAGTATAAATATATACCACAATAACTGAATAACCACACACTGTCACCCAAAGTAAGGCAGTATTATTAAAATAATATCTATATTTGTCACATTAAAGCATATGAGGCTCCTTTTCTAAAGATTGAAATAAAATAAATGCTTGCCCTGAACAGCTATCACAAACTCACTACATGCAATTATACACTAGTCGAATACAATGGCCTTCTATAAGAGATAATACAATCAACGGTAACAATAATGATGCTTGAACATAAACGGGGATGAAGTACCATCTGAATCTTGGAACTTGAAACACTAAACACAAGATTGTTCTCGGTGGCTCTTGAAACCTAAACAAGATCCCTAATTACTGCATTGAATCAAACAATAAAACTACCTGCTCGAAGTATGCATTGCGCAAGCGTGCATGGTCACGAGCTTCTTCCCGCATCTCAGTGTACATATTTGCTGCAATACCAAGATTATTGAAAAAAATGCATTCTAAAATTAGTTCTGTCCACAACAAAGATATCATGAAGAGTATTACCAACTGTTTCTCCGGTTTCAAGCCAAACAGGAGCTGCACGAGTCAACCCCCCTCGGCTTTGTAACCCATCACCATAAACTCCTCTACTTTGACTACCATTGTAAGGGCTGGTCAGCCCATGTGAACTTCTGCTTGATCCAACTCTTTCATCATTAGATCCATGTTTCTCAGGCTTCCAGATGCTAGGGTTTTGAGAAGGCATCTTTTTCACGGCAGAAGCAAAATCAAGAGAGCCTCTGTGAGGAGAAGAAGCAGACTTGAATGGAACGGTACTACCTTTCCCTGACAGCCTATAGGGAGTAAATTCCTGTTGAAGATCATCTCCAGAGTAATCCAGGAGGCTGTTTTCATTATCTGCCACTGAAAGAGCAGGGAAATCCATCGCATTCAGATTAGGAGTAGGTAAAGTCTTTGAATTCCGATTCATCTCACAATCAAATTGTTGCTGCAGTCAAATAAGCATAGACAGAATTATAAATGTGACCAATAGACCATGTATTACCATATCTTTGGATTGAGAAAGTTAAGTGATATGATGTATATGAGGACAGAAACAGCCCTAATGCCTACGAAACCTATCCGGGTACTCTCACTGGTCTACATTTAGGGGAATAATTTTAGAAAAATCTGCTCCATATAGGACTAAAAGGTAGTACGTTTTCCTGAATAGGACCAAGTATGTTTTATTCTCTTTATGGCACATAATTCCATATTGTTTGCCCTCATTCGCAACAAGTGTTGGATAATGACTTATTATACCAATGACTCTACGAATGTGGTCATTAGCAACAAGTGTTGGATAATGACTGATTATTTCAATGACTATTCAAATTGTTTTTAATGATGTGTTATTCTACTTGAATTGTGTAATAGGTCACTTTTCTCAAAGGCATGACATTTTAAAACTTTCCATTGTCAAACGTTAGAGTAGATAGGACTGGTCCTATTTAGAGAAAAGTGATATGTTTAAGTCCCATTTGCGTAAATTACCCAAATTTTTTAAAAAAATGAAAATACCTCAAGTTGTGAAAGCATCTCAATTGTCAGGTTCAGATCACATCCATTAGCATAGTAAACCTCGGCAAGACTTTCAGATGCAAAACCAGGAAATTGTGAAGCCAGGAACTCAACAGGGTTTATATCTAGATCCTCCATGTACGGTTGCTCATTGAACATATCAGTGATAAAATCATTTCTTGAGTTCACATCATAAGGAGGTGCCTCTCTAGCATTAGCAAGAAATTTATGATTGTTCAGAAGTTGTTTCTCCCAATGTTGACCAGACAAAAGATTAAAACTTGTTGCGGATGCATCTTCAGTAAAGCAAGAAGCAGCAGGATATGTTGTATTTTCAACAAATCTAGTACCATTAATTTGGTGAGGCAATAAGCCCTGCTCTTCTTTTGTCATAAAAGCACTGCCTGTTGATGCATTCAACCTTGAGGTATTAGTGATATCAGTTAAGGACAAGTTGGAAAAGGGGAGATTGGTGATGGGATGATCATCGTCTTGCCTCACGACCTCGAAATCAGTTGTAATGTCATCAGGGAGACGACAACGCCAATATTGGCGCACCTCATCATCTGAGTTGTTTGAAACAGAGGACTCTGATCTATCTAATTGGGACTTCCCTGTGGCTGTGCTTGGATCAGCAAAATTTGATAAATCTTTATTGACTGTATTTCCAGAGGGCGATGCGAGTGAGAAGGGAACAAATTCCGCTGCGTTTGGATTCAAAGTTGTTTTCTTGACAGCAGTTAAATTTTTGTCACTGGTAGGAATCTCTTTTCCCAAAAAGCTCATCCTCGTTCTACTTCTTTTAAAATGTATTTATATATAAATAAATAGTATCTACTAGCACAAAGTAACTTCTAAAAGAGTAGCAATGTTGCAGAGAGTATCACCCAAAGCCTGCAAAAATATTACCAAACACAACCAACATTACTACTCCACTACCATTCAAGCAAAGTGGTGTACCCAAAATAGCATTGAATTCAACAAATTGATAATCGGGCAATAAATCTAAGATCAATTAATTGCACGATAATCAAATTTAATGAACAAAAGAAGTTTCAGTCTTTTTCAATCAGCTACTGATACGGAAGGATTTCATTCCAAACGGATTCGTTAATTAAGGGAAGCAATAAATAACTGCTAATCAACAACAACACCAACAACAAAAACAACAAATCCTGTAAATTCCCAGAAAAAGTAGGGGATTCAAATAAAACCTTCCATGGCAATCATATTCATGAATAACTACATATCTAAACCAACTCCTCAAACAAGCAATTAGTTCTTTTAAGCCTAATCTCAAGTTAAAAGGCGAAAAAAAGAGAAATTTTTACAACCAAATTCGCAGGAAAAATTGAAGAACCAGCTCAAAAGAAAACTCCATAGCTCTGGAGAAACACGATTATCCACAGATCCCCCCGTGAGTCTCGACCCAAAGAAAAAAAAGAGTGAATTTGCTAGTAAAAATCAGAAACAAAGCAAAAAAGTCAATGTGAAGTTGCGAGATCTGAATACTTTTCTTCTTTTAAAATAGCGCAGACCTTTACGGAGCTCTATATTGGAGAGAGTCGAATCGGAAGCATCCATTACAGTTGTGGAGAGGGAGAAAGGGAGAGATTAGATTGGGGAGACGATAAGATACATATCTGAGAGAGATTGTAGAAAGAGAATTTTACAGAAGACGACTGACTACACGAGGCCACGAGGGAGGGAGGGAGGGAGGGATAGAATTCTCTCTACCTTGTTCCTCTTCGAGACTCGAGACAGCGGAGGGGAGGGGAGGGGGGGAGGGGGGGGGGCTTTTTATCCAAAACAAATAATCATTGGGGATTATTTTTTGCTAAAAATTACGGAGTATATACTCCCTAGAATTTTTCAACATGATTGTTTGGAGTGGGTTTTTAAGTAAAAGTTAGACCCAAGGGCTTGTTTGGAATTTGGATGAGAAGAGAGAAAATTGGAGGAAATAAAATAAAGGGAAGAAATTAGAGAGAAAATGAAAAGGAAATAATAGTTGTTTGGGAAAAAAATTACTCAGAATACTGTTGATTTATTGTTAAGAACTCTTAGCTCTTACATTATTTGAAAAATACTTTGGAGTATCTTTGATTTTCTGGTAAAAGTTCACAGGCCCGCGCATTATTTGAAATAAACTCCGAGGGTCGTTAAAGTTTGCGGTAGTGTACTTTGAAAGTGCATTCCGTCTATTTAGTCGTTAAAGTTCCGTTATTTGACAAATACTAAACTTTACGTTTATATTCGTTATCTTATTCAAATTTTAATAAAATCTTTTAATTTGTCAAAACAACAAAATTTTCAATCATAACGTTTAAATGAGCAAAATGTACCCTCGAATAGCCCATTCCCTGAGGTGATCTTGTTGGCCCGATCAGTATTGGATTATAACTCATCAAGTAAAAAATATTTTTATTTTAAATGTAGTTGATCAGGTCAACAGCCAGTTTGACCCGTTAACCCTTGACGTAATTATTTGTTTGGTCAAGGTCCGGTATGAGTATTAAGGAGTACTGCCACCGTCACTTAGAGCATCCCCGGTGAAAGTCTTGAGAGAGTATGAGGAAGAATCTGAAGACTCGCTTCTCTAGACTTCACCATTGGAGTGCAAAGAAAACGGTGAAGGTCTCGAAGATAGTCTTTGAATTCCCGGATTCTTTCTCAAGACTTCAACTCAATCCATTCTATAAAAACCTAATACGTGTAGTTAATAATAATTATATTTTGAAAATAAAAATTAGCTCACTTATTTTCAAATTAAAAAACCAATCTTCCCAATTGAAAAAAATCAATTGGCAATTATGTATCCTTATATTATTTTATGCTTTTATTTTTATTTTATGTAATTTTTATACAATTTTATATTTATAATTTTTTATCTTTGGCGTTCTCTTCTGGATAAACCAAAATGGAGTGATTATACATTTCAATTATGTCTACTTATGTAATTTTGATTTGTTGTGCTTTTAATTTTATGTTAGGCAACTTATATTTTATGTGTGTTTACTTAAATGATTTTAAAGAAATGCACTTATTTTATTTTATGTATTTTATGTGTGTTAATTTATATAATTTTCTCTATTTTTATGTTGTTGATTTTTTATGGTTAATTATATTTACCAACACAATTGGTAGAAAATCAATATATAATACAAATAGGTATTAGAGAATTGATTAAATAGAACTAAAAGTTAATAAAATAAAAGAAAGTGGAATGTTGATATATATGGCAAAGATTGGAAGATACTTTTTCTGAAAGTCTGAAAATGAATCTGAAAGTCTGAAAATGAATCTGAAATGCCTAAAATGCTAATGTGGCAAAGTTTGGAAGAGTTTCAAGACTTCTTGCATTGTGGATGAAAATATTATGTTTTGATTCTTTGTGGTAAAAATTAAGACTTAAATTGGTAAAGTCTGAAAGAGTTTTAAAACTAATTAAATAAAATTGATATTAAATTTTGATACAAAAATAATCTTATTAGATTTTTATAAGTTTTTTAAAATACTGTATTATTTATCCAATCAATACACTTTATAAATTTATTTAATTACAAGTCAATAATAAAAAATGATTGACTAAAGTGTGCAGTATTAGGACATCCCCAATGCATGGAGTCTTGAAACCCTTTCAGATTTTACCACATCAACATTTTAATATTTTACTCTTTGTAAGACCTTCAGAAAACAACTATCGCAATCCTTATATTCTTTCAAATTTTGCCACATTACTATTTCACTATCTTTTACTCTATTAATTTTTATTTATATTTAATAAGTTGCCTAATATATAATTGTATAATATATTGATTTTTCTACTAAATTTGTTTATAAATATAATTAATCATTAAAAACAACATAAATTAGGAAAAAATATATAAAATTAATACCCATAAGTAAATATACATAAAATTTAAATTACATAACATGAAACTAAAAGCACAACAAATTAAAATCACAGAGTACATAAGTAGACATAATTTTGATATATTTGGTTGATCTTTATTATGAGAATGCCAAACATAAATATTTAAATATAAGATTGGTAAAAGAATGCCAAACATAACAAATTAAATACTTCATTTGTCCTTAAAAGATTACTACAGTTTGACTTTTCGAAGCAAACTGTGGAACCATTTGACCACAAATTAAATCTAGCTTAAAATAATTAAATATTATAAAAAATTGACATTTTAAAACTATATTTAAAAATAAACCCAATTTTACTAAACTTATATTATAACTAAATATATTTTTTCATAATTTACGGCCAAATGTCAATTATGTCTTCTTATGTAATTTTATTATGTAATGCTTTTATTTTTATTTATGTAATTTTTATTTTATACAACTTTATATTTATAACTTTTTATGTTTGGCGTTCTCTTCTAGATAAACCAAAATGGAGTGATTATACATTTCAATTATGTCTACTTATGCAATTTTGATTTGTTGTGCTATTAATTTATTTTAGCCAACTTATATTTTATGTGTATTTACTTAAATGATTTTAAATAAATGCACTCATTTTATTTTATGCATTTTATGTGTGTTAATTTATATAATTTTCTCTATTTTTATGTTGTTGATTTTTTTATGGTTAATTATATTTACCAACAAAATGGGTAGAAAATGAATATATAATACAAATATGTATTAAATAATTTATTAAATAGAACTAAAAGTTAATAAAATAAAAGATAGTAGAATGCTAATATATATGGCAAAGATTAAAACACGCTTTTTCTGAAAGTCTGGATATGAATCTGAAATACCTAAAATTCTAAAGTGGTAAAGTCATAAAGAGTTGCAACACTTCTAGCATTGGGGATGAAAATATTATGTTTTGATTCTTTGTAGTTAAAATTAATGGACCTTGATCACTAATTAAATAAAATTGATATTATATCTTGATACAAAAATAATATTATTAGATTTTTTAAAAATATTTTTAAAATATTATTTTATCCAATCAATACACTTTATAAATTTATATAATTATAAGTCAACAAAAAAATGATTGACTAAAGTGAGGAGTACTAGGACATCCCAATGCATTCTACAACATCAGCATTTTAATATTCCACTCTTTTTAAGATTTTTAGAAAAAAACTGCTGAATCCTCATACTTTTTCAGACTTTGCCACATTAGTATTTCACTATCTTTTATTCTATTAATTTTTATTTATACTTCATTAGTTATCTAATATATAATTGTATAATATATTGATTTTTCTACCAAATTTATTTATAAATATAATTAATCATTAAAAAATTCAAATACATAAAATTCGAAAAAAATATAAAATTAATACCCATAAGTAAATATACATAAAATTTAAATTACATAATGTAAAACTAAAACACAACAAATTAAATAATTGTAAAATATAATTGCTCCATTTTGGTTGATCCTTATGAGAATGCCAAACATAAAATATTTAAATATAAGATTGCTAAGAGAATGCCAAACATAAATAATTAAATACTCCATCTGTCTTTAAAAGATTGTTACAATTTATCTTTTTTGGTCAAACTCTGGCACCATTTGACCACGAATTAAATATTGTTTAAAATGATTAACTATTACAAAAATTTGATTTTTCAAAACTATATTTTAAAATAAATTTAATTTTACTAAATTTATATGTTAACTAAATATACTTTTTCCGATTCAGAAGATGTCATAATTTGACAAAAAAATTAAATTCTGACAATTTTTTAAGCACCAAGAGAATTTAAAATTGCATAAAATAAAAATTACACATAAAATAAAAATAAAAGTATCTTTCAAAGTTGTACTCTGCAGGGGGAGAAGATCCTTCAAAGTTGTACTACTATATGTTTGTACTACTCTTTACTGTCGTACCATCCTCAGTTTTGATTATCATTATTATCATACATAGTATCTTTTCTAATGATCAAAAATCAAGATTCACACAATCAAACAAGTGTAATTTTTGAACAACAATCTCAATTTGCCTCTCTCATCGGCGGCGGCGGCGGCGGCGGCGAAGATGATGCACATGACCTTCTACTGGGGCAAAAACGTCACCGTTTTGTTCGATTTCTGGAAAACCGATTCCTGGACCAGCTACGCCCTCACCTTGTTCGTCTCCTTCCTCTTCTCCGTCTTCTACCAGTACATGGAGGACCGCCGTCTCCGATTCAGGATTGCCGGATCCTCCTCCTCACCCGGAAGCAACAAGGCGAATCCGGCGGACGCTCCTCTGATCCGATCCGCCGGCGGCCGCCGGGTCTCGGCGGCGAGAATGACAGGAGCTCTGCTTTTCGGGATAAGTTCGGCCGTCGGATACCTCCTGATGCTGGCCATCATGTCTTTCAACGCCGGCGTATTCATCGCCGTCGTCGTCGGCCTCGCCGTCGGGTACCTGTTTTTCCGGAGCGGCGGAGACGATGACTTGGTGGTGGTGGGTAATTCGTGCGCTTGTGCTTAAGTCAAGACGATTCCGTATTTAAGGAACTGATTTTTCATTTCTTGTTGGTATGGCTATTCCACCATTCCCGCCTCTTCGTATCTGCCTGCGTTAAAGTTACTCCATATAGACAAAAACAAAATTCTGCCTATATAATTTGTTCAAATGCAAAATTAGGATATTTAATACTCCACAGAAATTTTTGTTTATTTCTACGTTTTTATTAGTTATTTGATAAAATAAAATATTTTGGATACTTCTTATTTCGAAGAGCTTTTCATGTTGTTTTTTGATATCTAAATCTTATTTTTTATTTTTAAACTAATATGTAAATAAAATGAATTGAAAAAACTTAATACTACGTATTTTACTTTGGTAATAGAAATGTGAGATATATTTAGAGACGAAGAGTGTATAAATCAATTTAGAATATTTATCAAGTTTTGACTAACAAATTAAATCAAAATTACATGATATAGTATTTACTACGTAATTAAAACAATGTTTTAAATGGAGGGAGTATAAACAAATCCTCTGTATTTTTTTAAGCGTCAACTACTTTTGCTTAAGCAATAATTAACAAGGAAAGTATTAAAAACCCACCACTTACGAGTTACGACCCCATATATGACAATATAGACAATTTTATACATGCACATACGATAATCGTCTCTGTTGTTTACCGATTATTATCGTCTTTGTATTTATAAAAGAGAAATTTATGCAAATAGCACTAAAACATAATGACTTTCTCTAAATAACACTACATATGTTTTTTCCCAATGTAGCACTTTTAGTCATTATCCATTAGTCATTATTCAAGTAAATGTTTGCCATCACTGGTCATTATGGACATTATTAAGTGCTATTTAGGGAAGAAAACAATTTAAGTGATATTTA
This sequence comes from Cuscuta campestris, assembly GCA_900332095.2. Classification (NCBI taxonomy): domain Eukaryota; kingdom Viridiplantae; phylum Streptophyta; class Magnoliopsida; order Solanales; family Convolvulaceae; genus Cuscuta; species Cuscuta campestris. The sequence goes on from OOIL02006555.1 coordinate 1,991,521, forward strand.
GAGAAATGACTTAAGTTTTAGTGCTATTTAGTGCAAATATTTCTTTATAAAATCATTTGTATTGTTACGCGTGGGGGCATGAGTGTGGGCACCGTAGCACGGTAACAATGGATTAAATTTAATTTTTTAAGGTTTTATTTTTAAAAAAAATACCGAGTATATATTATACATATATACATATAAAAAGAGCAATTTCCCAAAATAATCTTTTGTAATAAGGTGTCTTCCCTATTTAGTCCTTAATAAATTCCAATCACCTATTTAGTTCTTTAAAATTGAGATTTATTCTTCAAATAGTTATTCGTAAATAATGTTACTCGAAATGTCATTTCTATACAATTAAATGTAAAATCAAAAAAATAAGCTGACTATACATAATCCATTAGTTACTAAAAACCTATAACAAAATCTTTTAAAATTCGAATCAAATACACACATCTAATTAGAAAAAATTAGTTTTGGATAACACTTCATTAGAAATGATCATTTTAAGAGCTTATTCTAAATTTAGTTGATAAAAAATACAAAAATACACTCAAATTAATTATCCTTTGCCTAAATTTATTTATTAAAGACTATCTAGGATATAAATCTTAATTATCAAGGATCCTTTAGTTAATTAAAACTTATTGAAAGCTAATTTAGGAAAACGCCTTAGAATAATTTTAAAAACTTACCCTATAAAAAATTTAGGACCCTAATATTTACATAGGGTCGGGCAGGTAGGGCTATTTTGCCATTCCCTTGGGCCGGCCCTGAAGAACATTTGAAAGTTTAAAGAATCCAAAAGTTCCAAAATCTCTTAGGGCCCGTTTGGTATATGGAATTCAAACTAAGAAATTGGAATTTAGGAGTTCAATTCTAATTCTGTTGTTTGGTAGAACAAAAATTATATGGATTTAGAATTGATAGTGCAAAAAATGAATTGAAATGGGTGAATTCAATTCTATAGAATTGAATCTCATGAAATTTCAATTCCAATTCAATTCCAATTCCATCAATTCCATACACCAAATGGACCCTTATTGAAATTAAAATACTCTCTTCGTTCTTCATAAATCTTCTTCTTACGCGTTTCAAAGTTAGATCGATTTTATTTTCAAATCAATTTATTGAATTGTAGGTTCAAAATTTAAAAAATAAGCAATATGGTAAAAACGATATGAAAATTCTATAAAACAAGAACTAACAAAATTATATTATTTTATGAAACGAATAGTAAAAATAAGTAAACAATGTGAGTTAAGTTTAACTTTGCGAATAATGTCTTAGAAGATATATAAGAGACAGAGGAAGTACATTGAAATGTGGATAGTACATAGAAAAATCACCCTAAATAAGACTAAAACATTGAAAAAGTACCAAAATAAGAGTTTCATATTTTTATTTTTGAAATAAAAGTTCGCACTGTGGTAATCTGTTGATAATGTGACAGTGTACATGTGCACATTACTATACTTTTTGGTAAGTTACATGTGCATTTTAACTTCTACTTCAGAAATCAAAACATAGAAATCCTATTTTGGTATAGTTTCAATGTTTTACTCCGACTTTTATCTTGTTTTCCTAGTACACATGTGAATGTCATTCTCTCTCCGTCAACTAAAGAATATTCCAATTACTATTTTGGACTCTCAATAACTTTTATTTATCTGTATATTTTAAATATTAATTTGAACAAAATAAAATATTTTTGTCATATCCTATTTTTTAAAACTTTTGATATACTTTTAAAATATATAATTTGTACATTTTATTTTTATACTAATTTATAAATAAAAATAATTTTAAAATACATGATAGTTTACATATTGTCAGAAAAGAAAATATTTTACGAGACAAATGAAAAAAGGAAAGATTTTAAAAGATGGAGGAAGTATTATTTTTAAAAATGCAAAGTTTGTTTGAGTTTCGACCCGAACAAAAAATGACCTAAGAATGATCCGATCATTTTGAGGCACCTATTTCATTAGTAAAATTAATACTATCTCCGTTCCAGAGTATTTGTCCACTTTCATTTTTACACACCATCCAATACACTTTTTTAATCCATTTTATCTTGTAATTTATATATTAAAAATATAGAAATTATATATTAATAATCTATATGTTAAGACAAATCAAATAAGATCACACATGACTATATTTAGGCTTACACATTGAGAGAATTTGATGAGTCAAAGTGCTTATATGAACAGTTCCAAAAGTCAAAACTAGACGAATACTCTAGGACGGAGGGAGTAATTCTTATCCCACTGACCCATGTACCACACCTAGGGAGTTTGGAATAGAGTGCAAGTGAGGTTAGAAGGTAAAATAATAGAAACTATCAATTTTTCCAACGAAACACCGAAGGTAACTTGAATCATTTTAAGATTACAATATCCCAAGTCAAAAGAACCCTAGTGTTTTAAAAATTATTGTTAAAATTATAATCTATCCATCTCAATTTTGATTATAATTTTTTCTCTCATCACGATAATTTTTGTTTATTAGTGTATTTTAATTGATTACTCCCTTCGTCCCAAATTATTTGCCACATTTGTATTTCCGAGGCAAAATATCAAGTTTTTTCAATTCATTTTATTTACATATTGGTAAAGACTTAAAAAATAAAATTTACATATTAAAAAATTACATGAAAAGTTCTTCGAAATAAGAGGTGTCAAGAATATTTTATTTTATTAAATAATCAATGAAAACGTCGAAATAAGCAAAAGTTCCCGACACTGCAGAAAAAGCAAATGTTGTGAACATTTAGGGACGGAGGAAGTATTTGATAAGATAAAAAATATATTTTTGTTACATCTTATCTTGTAAAACTTTTTGACATAATTTTTTAATATAAAATTTTTATTTTTTATCAATATAATAATTTGCAAATCAAAAGTTACATGGTTTTACCTCATAAATCTTAATTTCTAATCAAATTTGGAACAGAGGGATTATAATAAAAAGGTATATGATCTTAAGGTAAACAAATCGAATTCTAATTAAATCTATTTTTGACTTGGCCTAATCTTATTAAAACTCTGACCTTGTCCCATTTTTTTTCATTTTAATTATTAATACTCTCTTTGTCACAGGTACTATTTTAACATCTCGATAATTTTTTCTTGAGTACTTATTTTGGTTGACCATTTGATAAAATAAAAAAATTTTATCACACCTTGTTTTGTCAAACTTTCGAAATACTTTTGAACAATGTAATTTTTATTTTTAATTTCTTTACTAATTTATAAATAAAATAATTTCTTTGGGAGGTAGGGAGTAATAAACACTGAATAATAAGAATAACTTTGAAGAAAAATTGGCCCTTACTAAGTCATTAATGAAATGATCTGATGCAGTGATGCCCACATGTTTGGACCACAGATAGGACTAAAACCCATCAGAGAGCTGAAAACTCCATTACCAAAACCCATTATGAAGCTGCACCACCCAAAAAGAGGGCATATGGATCAGCTGTCAATATAATAGGTCTTCTAGCCACTAAAGCTATTATACACAGAGAGAGAGAGAGAGAGTACAATGCAATAATAATGCAAGTTGTCAACTACCCAAACTGCAAGAGACAGAGCTAATTTCCAAAACATTAAAGCTTTTTTCTTTTTTAATGTCTGCTTTAATGGCTGCCCCCACACAATGGCATTCACTTCACTCTACACAAAAACTTACAGCGTTGACTCACCGGTTGACTTTTTTTTCAGGTGCTGTTTTGGGAGATCACTTCTCCAAACTTGAGGAACAACTGGGCATCTGATGTGCTCATGGAGGCGTAGTTCACCAGGTGTGGGTTCTTGAGATTGGCGTATTCGTCCTTGTAGCATTGCACCGTTTTGACCGAAGAAGCCAGGGGCGAAAGCGTCTTTTCACTGAAGAGCTTCTTCACCTCGGTCGGGTGGATTAGGCTCTCGAGCACGCGGGCTACTTCGTGCATCGTTGGCCTTTCGAATGGCTGCCTCTTGGTGCACAGAAGTGCTAGCTGGAAAACCTTCTTGATGTCTCCAGGATCATTGCATGTTTCTGTGATTTCTGGATCAACTGTTTCCATCACTGCATTGCTTGCAGCCTTTGTTAGGATCTGTGTCACAAATGTTCAAGCATAGTCAAGGAATCAGCTCAGCCAAAAGCTCAAGTTTGTGGTTTTAGGCCAATAAATGTTTTTGTATTCTACTATGTCCTTCCCTGCATAACTCATGACCTCTTAGTCAATAAGATTCAGATACCATGTATAAGAACCAACTCGGCCAAAAATTCTAACTTTTGGTTGAATGCACTTGAATGGATTTATAAACTAACATACAAGAGTGATAAAAATATGGTGTGCCAATTGCCAAATATATATTGCATTTGCTGAGTAGGCCTAACACAATCCCATGGGTGTTCCATCCTAAAACCAATTGGTGATAGGAAGAAAGAGTAAGAGACTACTAACCAGTTGATGAAGGTTAGATTCATTATCAACGGCTTTCTTTCCTGTCAGCAACTCTAGCAGAACAATGCCATAGCTGTACACATCTGACTTCTCAGTGAGCCGGGAAGTCCGCGCATATTCAGGATCAATATAACCGATTGTTCCCATTACGTACGTCGAAGTATATGACTTTGATGTGCATAGAATCTTTGCAATGCCAAAATCGGTGAGATGGGCTTCATAAGCGTCGTCTATCAAGATATTAGATGACTTGACATCTCTGTGGATTATTCGCGGGTCACAATCATGATGAAGATATGCAAGCCCTTCGGCTGCACCCAATGCTATATTAAGACGCGTCTCCCAGTCAAGCTTTTTCTTTTTGGTTGGCCCTGCAAAGTACATTTTAACACATCTGCTAAACAACAACATTAACCCGGTAAAATCCCATAAAAATAGGGTCTGGGGAGGGGCATGTGTACGCAAACCTTACCCTTATTTAGGGATAGAGAGCAAAGTTAAAAAAGGATAATAGGATACTGACCGTGAAGCAAATCCCAGAGGCTGCCGTTTTCCATGTAGTCATAGAAGAGAAGGTGGCCAGCTGAGGAGAGAGAGTAACCTTGGAGACAAACGAGGTTGCGATGTTTGATGCTCCCAATTGTCTCAAGTTCTGTCTCGAATTCTTTGAGGCTCTGTGGTTGGTGAGAATACAGTTTCTTGACAGCAACCGGTCTGCAGTTCTTGAGTACACATTTGTACACCGTGCTCGAAGCTCCATAACCGATGATGTACTTCTCACTCAAGTTCTCTGTCACCCTCATTATGTCATCGTAAACATGAAGTGCCATGTTCATATGAAGTACAACCAGCTTTGGGGACGAGTAGTAAACTGTTGACACACAATGGCACCCAAACATCAAATGATTTGTCATATTTGAATGGGTTTAGTATGTATTGTCAATGAACCTACTCAAACTCTAGGTCACCACAAGGCTCTGATGTCATGTCTGATCAACCAAAAACTCAAACTTGTGGTTGTAGCTACCTTGTGAGCCCAAGAATGTTTTTATTCTATAACGCGTATATATTGACTAGGGGTTGAATAAATTACCTGGTTTATCAATGGAATCTTCCATCCGCGCAGGATTCTGTGGCCGACACACAGCCACTAAGATCATCAAAAGAATCACAAGGGCACCCAGAGCAATACCAAGGATTGTTCTTTTAGAGATCATGGCTACATTTGGCACAAACCCAATAAGGAAAATGTGAGACGAGGCGGGCATTTGAGTCATTTAAACCAACTTGATAGTAAAGGCGCAATAGGATTGTGAGTATTCCTCACCTCGTCCTCTTAGATGAGATGCTTGACAAGAACTTGTCCAGTATCCACAGAGACCCGGATTTCCGATAAAACTAATGATAAAAACAGTCACATAAAATGCACATGTTTGACGAGGAAGACGAATTGGCCAATAGACAATAGACTCTACCTGTCTGGTGAAAACCTTGAGAAGTTATTCCCTGTTGGTATATTCCCAGCTAAATTGTTGTACGAGACGTTTCTGCACATTTCCAAGGAAATCAGTCACACCAATGTCTTATAAACAAGAAAAAAAATGAAAGCCTATAGTCGATATAACGCCACTTACAAAACACTTAGAGCAGGGAAATTGTAGAGAACCATCAAGTCGCCTGATAAGTTGTTGTGTTCTACTTTCCTGTATCCATATGCAACATGGAAAATTTTGATCAGAAAATGTTGCTCGCGTGTCGAAGGGGCAGAATGAAAATGTATAAAATGACAATTAATGATTGGTAAAGAGCTAAGTTACTCTATGAGATTAACCTTTTTTAGGAGGACATCTCAACTGTTAATATACATAATGGATGCAAAGATTAGATACATGTTCACATAGTCTAACTTACAGCAAGAAGAGACATTGAAGTTGGTTGAGTTCTGGAGGTATTAAGCCAGAGAGCTGATTGCTTGAAACATCGCTGTGATCAGTAAAAACAAAGCAGAACATAATAAATGACTCGATTATCATCTTAATATGTGGTATTAATGAAGGAATCTTACATTTCCATTATGTTTCTTAAATTTCCAAATTCAGCCGGTATATTTCCAGAAAATTCATTCTTGCTCAAGTTTCTGCACCATTAACAATTTGTTAACGTAAATAGAAACAAAACACAATGAAGCAGTGTTCTTCAATTTATATATATGTGCATGAACTCACAGTTTGAGAAGATGCTCTAGATCACCCAGGGAAGATGGAATTGAACCACTAATCTTATTATCCGAAAGATCCCTTATCCAAGAAAAAAGAGAAGAGAAAATATATCAAGCAAAGAACAGAAAGGTTTTTTGAAGCAAAAAACAGATAACTTGGATCTCATTTGATGAGCTAAGCAAGATTGTGGTATGGGAAGATATCGAATCCAAACACCCACAAAAGGGTTCTGATATGGGTGATAGCTGGCCTCATATCTTTTATGCTAACCAAACGGGCCCTTAAGCACATACAATACATTCACTTACAATGTATCCAAGTTCCCAATACGGCAAAGCTCAATCGGAATTGGCCCGTGTATGCTATTGGAGGAGAGATTCCTAAAAAAGGAACAAAAATTCATAATTTAAGATAGAACTCCAATTCTCGAATAACAGTATCAGAATCTACTAAACTCAAAATGAAGGAATTAAAATAAAAGAGCTTACAGATAGGTCATGGTTTCCAACTTTTGAAATGCATGGGGGATTGTCCCGTTCAATTTATTACCGTGAACATTGCTGTATTTGGAACAATAAATAATAAATCAATAGCTTTTAAACACTAGAGTAAGCTTCAATTTTTCATGAGGGCATAAACATGGTTTAAAGACTTACAGGCTATTCAGATTTTTGCAGGAGCTGAGATTATCAGGTATGGATCCTTCAAGAAGATTGTTCGCCACATTCCTGAAAAAGCAAGACATTTAAACTATAAAAAGGAATATCATGCCACTATCCAAACAACTACTACAATAAATGGAAGGGTGCGTACAAATCAAACAGCTCCGTAAGCTTCCCAAGTTCTTGTGGTATCTGGCCAGTAAGTTTGTTGTTATTCAATTCTCTGTTAAAAAATAACCAAAAAGATTTAACACTAATGAGATTAAGACAAAACTAGCAAGAATCAAGAAACGGCAGGGGATGCTAGAAATCATTCATACAAATAATGGAGATTCGACATATTTCCAAGCTCGGGAGGAATAGACCCTGTTAGCTCATTTCCATGGAGATACCTAGATGCATAACAAAACCAGTAAAGTCCCACAAAAAGTATGGTCTAGAGAGAATGTAAATTTAAAAAATACGGAGTATAAATCTTCACTATTATACAACAACAGTATATAGACGAAAGAGTAAGTCCTTACAGTTTTTCAGTGTAAGTCAAGTTCCCCAAGACGGGAGGAATGGGTCCGCTCAACAAATTGCAACTTAAATCCCTGGAATGAAAATATGTTTGGGTTTTTAAGGATGTTCTCCATAGTACGCAGGAGGTGATAGAGATTCAAGATAAAAAGAACGAGTTTCCGAACAACTCACAGCACTGCAAGAGCCTGCATCAACCCAAGGACTGGCGGGATTTTTCCAGTGAACTTATTGCCTTGCAAAGATCTATCATTAAGAGATACAGCAACCCAATAAGGTCAAATTGATAGAGGGACTAATGCGCAATGTCACATTGGTTGCACTACATGTACTTACAAGGTGGCTACTTGTAGAAAGCCGATGTTATATGGTATCTCACCGGTCAAGTTGTTGTAGGACAGATCCCTATAAGAATGATCATTTGAAGTGTTTTGTTAGACCACACAAAATGATTGCCAGAAGCTGGGCAGGTGTGGGGGTTGGGGGTAGCATCTTTTCTTAGTCAGGGTACCTACAGAACTTGGAAGGCAGTGCAATTGCCAATGCTTGGAGGGATTGAACCGGTCAAGCTATTATTCCGAACATCACTGCATATGATATACAAACACGTCAGACTTTATTCGTATATGAATTAGTTCATCTACCAACATGTTCACTATCATTAGAACAAAGAAATAATGGTTTTGTTTGGATTGCGCCCACGTTCATTAATAAGCTAAGGGCAATGGGTTACTTACAAGTACCAGAGGCCAGTTAGCTGGCACATATCTGGAGAAAGGGTACCGATCAAGTTGTTCCCACGCAATCCCCTATAAATTCACAACAACCCACCCATTAATTCAACTTGATATGGAGTTGATGATAGTGATTGTTTTAGCTAACTGAGAACAATCCAAGTATGAAGGCCTTTATTCTTCTAAAACTCACAGGTACTGCAGAACTTCATTCCAGTATATCAGTCTTGGTATTTCTCCACTTAGCTTATTCTGCGCCAGGTCCCTAAATAAATTTTATTCACTCAGACAATCTATATGTGAAGGTTACCAATCGTGGGTAATATAAAAAATGAAAACTTACAGAATTTTTAAGTTTGGAATCTGAGACAGTGTCGAAGGAATTGGACCTATCAACTGGTTGTTCTTCAAAATCCTTAAAACCAAATTCATCCCATATTTAGCTCACATATTGATAAGAAATGAAAGAAAACATGGGAAAACAAAGAGGCACAACTTACAAGCCTTCCAACTGTTTTAGCTTTGAAATTGAGAAGGGAATGTCACCATATAGCTCATTGTAGGATAGGTCCCTGTTTGTTAGGACATAACTCATACCCTTCAGGAAACACTGGGTTTTTTATTCAAAAAAAATGAGAGCTGGAAAACATTAGAAGACATACAAACTCTTCAATGATGAGCAATCTCCAACTTCATCTGGGATTTGTCCAGAAAGCCGGTTCTGCTTCAAATCACTGCCCACAAAACAAAACCTTAAAAACCAACAATCATTTTTATGTTTCACTATTAGCCATTACACAGAAAGAGGACTTCACTCACAGAGACAGTAGGCCTTTAAGTTGTCCGATTGCCGGAGACAGCTCTCCATCAAGATTTAACCCCGAGAGATTTCTGCATCAAAATCCCATCATTATCATAAAAATCCCCAGAGTCAAAAGCTTTCCAATCTCAATTGGTTTTGGGTTAGAAATTAGAATCTCATAATTTTTCAAAAACCACCCACAGAATAATCCAAAAAAAAAAAACATTACAGAGTATATGTTTCAGTGAAATGGGCAATTAAATTAATTAAAGATTTGCTTAGAGAAGAAAGAGAAAAGGGGACAGGAAACATTGAGATAAATTACTCACAGAGCAACAACATTGAAGGTGACATTGTCACAGCTCACGCCTCTCCAACCACAGTAATCCGATGAAGGCGAGTCTGTCCAGTCATACAAAGCATTACCCACATCCTTAAACCCATTCTTGATTTCCATTAGAGTAGTCCCTAGAGAGAAAAAAACATGAACGAGGATTATTAATAATCGCCATTTAGAGCTAAGTGGTAGGGAAGACAGACATGTTTGAAGAAGAAAACAACACTTGAATGGGTAATTAGTAATTACAGCTCCAATTAGAAGAGACACAGTACGATATTAAATGTAATCAAACCCCATAATAAGGTCAAAACACCTCATTAAGATAAAGTACTCCGGGGAAATAAAGACAGAAAGAATAAACAATGGAAAACTCTTTAAATATACGGAGTAACTCCCAACATAAAAAAATCATTAAAAAAATACTAAGGATTACAATAAAATTACAAACCCCACTCACCATCATTGCACTCCACAGAAGAACCAGAGCTCAAAATCACCAAGAAACCCATAAGAACGAGACTTCCAAACCGAAAAGACACCATCTTTAAGTACCCAAACATGGAAGAAAGGAGAACCCTTTACTACTAGACTAGATTAGAAGAAGAAGAAGAAGAAGAAGACCGGACGCCAAGAACTTGTCAAGAAACGCATATATATCACGCTAAACGACATCGTTTCGTCCAATTACACAGAGCCTGGTTTTATCCTCTGGGCTTCTTGAAGCTGCCCACATTTATGAATGATTCTGAGGGTAGAAAAAAAGAAGGAAGAGAGAGAGAATGAGGGAAGGAAAAAGTACACAGAGAAGGGGAAGCATATGAAAGAAAATGTGAAGAGGGGAAGGAAGGGGTACGGCGTCGTTCGGTCATATCATTATTATGCAGAGTGCAGAGAGAGGCCTACTATGTGCAGCCATGCTAAGATGCGCCGGCCAGAGAGAGAGAGAGAGAGAGAGAGAGAGAGAGACGGCCATGCCATTATTATTATGACTTCTCTGAAGATTGCAGCTATGTTGAGTGACTGACTGAGTGAGTGGGAAATAAAGAGACAAAAAAACTTCACTATTTTATTTATTTCTATTTAAAGAAATGAATACCCGGACTAGTATGTGATAAAAAAAGTGAAATCTCTAAACTAACTCAAATAAGGGGCTGTTTGGTAACTTATGAATATGTAAGTGCTGAATTAGTAAGAGATCTGAACCATTAAATGTTGAACCAGTAAAAGGTCTGAACCATTAAGAGCTAGTATATTGCTTAACTATCAGAGATGATCAATTCAGATAAGAGGTCTTAACCATTCAGACTATGTATAATACTTAACCATTCAGAGGCAAATGTTTGAACCATTCAGACATCTGAACTATTAAGAGGCTGAAACAAACAGTCTGAACCATTAAGTGCTGAACCATTCAGACATCTAAACCATTAAGAGGCTGAAACAAACAGCCCAAAAGTTTCAGCCTTTTGTTGTAGAGCTAAAAAAAGATTGATAAAGTGTAATACATTTTGATCATAAATTAAAAATAATTCTAAATAATAAAATATTATAAAAATTTAATGTTTTAAAACTAAATTTTCAAATATATCTGATTTTATTAAATTTACATTATAATTAGACATATCTTTCATAATTTATGATCAAATTAAAGTTCGTAAAATATAACAAAAAAATCAAAATATTAAAGATTTTATAGGACATAAGTAGCACCCCTCTCCCTTATAAACTCTTTCTTCCTTCTTTTTTTTTGTCTCACAGAATCATTCTTTTTTATCACATCGTTTTTTTTTCTAATAAATTACACATCACATTAAGAAATATTTTTCAAAAATCAACACAAGAATAATCCTTCTTTAATTTTTCCTAAAAGTAAAAAAACATTTTTATAGCACGGGAGCAGTATATTCAAGTAGGGAGTATTGCAATTTGCAAAGAATAGGGTGAGCAAAAAAATAATATCTCGACATTTAATCAAGTTTTCAAATTGTTCTAGTACATTATATTTCGACCAAACCATTTCAAAACCGTACACTCTGGGTTTTCAAAAAACAAATATAAAAAATATTGAACCGAATCATTACCATAAAAGTATAAATTAATAAATTAGTTATATATTTTCATTTGTTATTTTTAAGTAATTTAAGTCATATTTATTTTGTATGACATTAACCTACTTAAGCTTATGTTTTTATAGCACTTTATTATCTCGGTGTACGACTTAAATTTTATTTGTTAAAAAATTAAACTGCAATTACATTTTGTAAAAAATTGTAAGTAACTAAATCATAAAGATATGATGTACCACTTTTTTTATAATTACATCGATTTTTTTACGAATAAAATGATTTTATAAACGTCAAAATATTATGGTATAGTTTGACATCAGTATGATATCATATCGATAAAAAATGCATTTTTTTCTTTGCATTTTCACTCCATCCAAAGAGAGAGATTTATTTGAAGAGAGGGAGAGAGAAAAAGTTGGGAGCGAAAAAAAGGTTCTGGCGAGAGTCTGCAACGTTACAGCTAGTTGCTGTACTTATTAGTAGTCCCGTGTTTCTCTAGTTTAAACTTCTCTCTCTCCCTCTCCTTTTTATTACTTCCTCCGTCTCTAAATAGATTACAATCTTTTTTCTCTTTTCTCGATAACTTTTGTTTGTTTACGCGATTTCATTAAGTATTTGATAAAATAAAATATTCTTGTCATCTCTTGTTTTGTAGAACTTTTGACGTAGTTTTTTAATATGTAATTTTTATATCTTATTGATATACCAATTTGTAAATAAAATGATTTCAAAAAATAAAAAATTTTACTCCATAACCCGTAATTTGTAATCAAATTGGGGACGGAGAGAGTATTTTTCTCTTTGTATTTATATACAATTTATACTCCGTATTTTGAGCATCTATTAAATATCTATATATACACTATACTGTATACAAATAGTAACTACTCACTAGGTCCCATTTACAATCGGAGGGACTTTGGTTCTGTCATGTTGTTTGCTACATCAACATTTCATTAATTTTTAGTTTGGTCTTAAAATCTTGTAATACTATGGTTCTCAAAAAATTGTTATTCTGTTTCTTTTACATTATTCATTATTTTTTAATTCCATTTTTTATAAAAAAACATGATACATATAATTGAAATAAAATGCTAACAATGGCATTTTTATTCAAAATAACATCGAAGTAAAAAACAAAATAAAATTAATTTAAAAAATAAAAAAGACCGGCTGCTTTTTCAAAACTAAACAAAAAAAAATTTAAAAAAAATTATATGAAATAAAATGGAAGATGTGTTAAATTTATAAAGTTGCAAACCTAAAAAGAATTAAACTCGGACCAGCGCGAGGGCCCATTACAATGGACGGCTGCCCGTTCTGATTCGCCACGTTCTACGACCGGCTAGACGCCTCTCTAGCGACAAGCACCACGCCGGTCGGCCGTTCTGCAATGGGAGGTCGAGATTTCTTCCTCCACTGTAAATTCTCTCGTGGATGTCACATTATGAACAACGTGCAAAATCTCCTCACTTTTAAAATTATTTTAATTACAAATTCGTATAAAAATAAAAAATATAAATTACACCGTTCCAAGGTACCTAAAAAATAATTTATTTTTTCAATGAAAACATACAAACAAAACTTATCAAGAGACCATAAAAGTAAGTAACAACTAACAATGGTATCCATTTTTAAAAGGAAAGAGTATAAAATTGAGAATGGAGCCACTTAAAAATGATAAACCCCATCCCCGAGGCCTTCCCGAACTCGGTCGGACGATTATTGAGATGAGGTGAAGTAGATTTTAATTGCAGACTGTTGACAAAGAGTGAAGTCTTCATTTGATACTTACAGCGGTCATTTGCTTAGCATAATTATCTTCCAACGCAGTTGTAAAAAATCAAACTATGGTCTTATTTTCTTGACACTCATGGTCTTTGCTAATTACACAACACCCACTGACGAGTGGAGTCACTTATAGAGTACTCTCTACATTACTTTTTAACTATCTACTACCTCCGTCCCACTCTCTTTGTCCATTTTTGATTTTTGAGACTGTTCATCTAAGCACTTTGACTCATCAAATTCTCTCAATGTGTAAGCCTAAATATAGTCATGTGTGATCTTGTTTGATTTGTCTTAACATATAGATTATTAATATATAATTTCTATAATTTTTTAATATACAAATTACAAGATAAAATGGATTAAAGAAGTGCATTGGATGGTGTGTCAAAAGGTAAGTGGACAAAGAGAGTGGGACGGAGGGAGTATTTCGTTTTACGTGTCAAATGTTTGACTAAGTATATATAAAAATATATACAATGAATTAAAATATAAAGAATAAAACCATATATAATGAATTAAATACATAAAAAGTAAACCAAATTATTGGTATACAAATATTTTTAATATCTATTTTTAATAATTTTTTGATAATATATTTTAAGATATATTATTAGTCAAACATTAGACTTGAAAAGAAAATCAGATAATTGAAAAAGAATGTAGGGAGTGTATTAAAAATAAAATATAAAAAATGAGAGGAATATCTTAATACAAATGCTTCACTCATTGAATAAAAAGAAATTATTTTCTACTCCGTGCAAATATGTACCAGTATTTCTTTGTATCCACTTTGATTCTTTTCATTTAACATTTCATTGTCTTCAATATAATACTTTATATAATACTTTCAACATCAATATTCTTATAGATAGATATAGACGGATATATTATAAAACTATAATATTTCAAAACTATTTTTGAAAATGAACTTATAGATATTATATATTAAATTTATATCATAATTTAATTTAATTTTTGTATAATTTACCGTCAAAATTTTAAAATATTAACCATAAAAGTCAAATTGGAAGTATCAAAGTGGGCGAGGAGAGCATATATGAAAAATTGATTTTAAAAATGTTAATATGGATTAATCTATGTGTGTGTGCTCTGTTAGCTTATTTGCGTATAATATGTGTATTATACCCTCGTTCATATAATACGTGTATTAAACTCCCGAATACAAATGTTTCATGTGACAAACGTATAATAATATAATTTTTGCCCTAAACATATTTGCAAATTTTATACGTATTAAACCATAAAAATATTCTTCTATTGACTCCAACATGTCAAAATTTAGAATGTCAAATTTTGGATCAGATCAATTTACTTGATTGTCTTCATCTTAAAAATTCAAATGTTTAAATTTTGGTGACTTTGTAATTGTAAAAGTATTAGAATCCAGGTCGTAGTTCGAGTTTTCCACCATCGTCCTTTGTTAATTAAATATCATCCATGGTCTACCAGTTTCTTCAACTACATCCGACGGAGAGTCGGACACTCCAACCACTATAGCGAATTGTAGACAACAATATTTTCTCTATTTATTTAGATTTTAAAATGTAATCATTTTTTTTGTATTTAGTTTTGTGGGTGGTAAAATATCTATCCATGTTTCAAAATACAAATTTGATTTCATTTGTGTGATCTGAATTCTAAAAAACTAAGTTCATAACTATAATTTCTATTCTAAAATAATTTCTATTCTAAAAATGGAAAATATAAAGTTAATTTCATTTTACTTAATTACTCTTACCTATCCTTATTGAAATCAGATCAGACCAAATCAAAAACAAGTTTAAAGTAACTACAATTTAATCAGATCAAACTGTAATAAAATCATAACAAATTCAATCATATCATACAAAGAGAACAAACTCTAAATTTAACTACAATGACATGAGATCAGGTCATATCAAACCACATCAAATTATATCGGATAACACTTTGATAAATCAAATTCAATCAATTAGACGAAAAGAATAAACTCTTAGACCTAATGAATTAAAGTATAGAAACTAAATTTTTTTGAACATAGAAATTAATTTTATTCAAATGATAGTTAATAATGGGTCAAATTCCATTTTTAAGGTTTATTTTCTAAGGTATATATATAAGGTCTTCACTGCGAGGAATGAGAATGATGCATTTTTGTGCCCGCATGGGCAACTCAGTTGGTCGAGAACGTGAAATCTTGGACCAATGACCAGGGATCGAGTCCCACAAGCGGTAGTGTGGGAGCTATCCAAAAATCTCATAAAGGGTGAGGAGGCTCCTTGTGCGCGGTGGGCACGGGTCTAGCGTTCTTGGTTGACTGAGTCACCATGATTTACCTCCTCCACCATCCCTGTCGGGCCAGGGGGTGTGGCCGCCTGGGGTGGGCGATTCCACCTTTTGGACCGAGAATGATGCATTTTTGTACCATCACAATGCAGTTTTATATTGTGGCAGTGCATTTTCGGCACTAGGATTAAAGTTCAACTTATTAACATAATAAGTATCGATGGTCAAAAACTACCAAGTAGGCCGATTGAAGGGTCGGGTGAGATGAGTAAGTAATAAAATTTAAGTAGAGAGCGAGAGAGTGCAAGAGTAGGAGTGTTATTAGGTTGATTTCAGATCCCTTTACAATGCCTAGCATAGGGGTATTTATAGCTCTAACTATTACCGGAGTACAAAGATAATAACCGTGATTAACACTCGTTTGTCCCATGGAGCTTCATAGCTGCACGTGAAATTCCTTTTTCGTCTAGCCTTTGTCCCTAGAAGCTATGTTGAGCTTCATGTCATCGTCTGACAATTTCTCGTGGTAGAATGGAAACCTGTCGCAGCTCACCTCAAGGTCGAACCTAGCTCCTCGGCTCTGTGTGACCGAGCTGAGCTTGAGGGTACGCCAAGCTGACATGTATGATAGGGACCAACCTCATGGCTCAACACAAGTATGACGTGGAGTAACACACACACACGCACGCACACGCACGCGCACAAACACACACCGCTATTTTACCCACCCCTCCCTCACTTGGGTCGGCCCTGATAAAGTTACTAGTATCTCTTAAGTAGAAAAGGCAATTATTTTACTATAAGAAGAGCAAAAGGAAGAACTCCAAATAATAAAAAAAAGTGTCCAATTTGGCTAGACACAGTAAAACCATGCACTTAAAATTTAAAAAGAACAAAGGGAAAAACTGCAACCATAATCATCACATTTCCATTTATGGAAGATTTAAATTTAAGAACAAATCTAACATAGTAATTTAACTAATCTAAAGAGGGCTGAGAAACAAAATCCACAATGGACTAGTAGTATTTCACTTTCACCCATAGGCTTTTTTTCTCACCTTTAATTATTATGACCCCAAAAAGGGGTTAGAGTGAGAGAGGGACGGAATCGACTTTTCGAGTCTATAGTCACAAGTCAGTGTCTGAGCAGAGAAGGAAAGGCGGAGATGGGTAATCCATTCTCCCCCTTGAGAATGACATCCCATTTTAATCTCATTACCATTTTTGCCCTCTTGTCTCTATCCCTCTTTTGGGGANCCCCCCCCCCCCCCCCATAAAAAAAAAAAACTAATTCCCATTTTTCTGCTAAGAGCAACTTTAGTGGTTGAGTAATATAGGAGAAAATCTTTAGATGACATGAGGGAATCTGGAAGGAAGGATCAAAATGGAGAGAGATGAAGAGAGGGGGAAATTTTATTCTCTTAAGAAGTTAGGAAAAAAGTAAAAATAAAATATTAAACATATACCAAAATAAGAGTTAGAGAGAAAGATCAAAGTAGGACTAAAACATTGAAAATATACTAAAATAAGATTTCCATGTTTTAATTTCTGAAATAGGACTTACATTACCAAACATTGCCATGTACATTACCAAAAAAATATAGTAATGTGCACATGTACAATGCCACATTACCATAGTGCAAAGACCTATTTCGAGAAACAAAATATGAAAGTATTATTTTGATACTTTTCTCTATGTTTTAGTCTTATTTAGTGTAATTTTTATAAGAGTTTTATGTTTTTATTCTCGAAATATGAGTTAAAACATATGAAGTATTTATATTCATTTATATTACTAAATGAAAAAATAAAAATTTTTATTATAAAATGGTTGAAAAAAATAAAAAAGAGTACTCCCTTTAAATTTAATTTGAAGGCTTAAAAAAAAAGTACACCACTTGGGCAAACAGCTTAACAGCCTCTAAACTCGGTCGGAAATCCCATTGTCACGTACGGAGGGAAAAAAGTTCATAATGAGTATTAAAAACAAAATAAAATAATGAGTTGATGTAGACCCAAGAGAATCATAGACTTTATTACACTCCAAATCCAAATTATATGTATCCAAACTCCAAATCCAAATAATTTGGAGTAGTTCTTTAATACAGTTTGGAGTTTGGATACATATAATTTTTTGTAAACCTTCTAACATTAAAAACTTTTTTTTATTCTTTTATTTAAAAAAACAAATGCTTATCTAAAGCTGCATTCCGTTCACTTGATCTGATTTTTTAAAATTCTGATCTTATTTGATCTGATTGTATCTAATCTAGTTTGATCTACTTATCTGAAATAACAAAATATTCTTATCACTTCTTGCTTCACAAAATTTTTGACTTAATTTTTAAATATACAAGTTTTATTATGTATTTCTATACCAATCTTTATATAAAATGAATTAAAAAAACTTAAAATATCATCTCATTTTGCACAAAAATGAAAAACATTTTGGGAAGGTGTATAATTTTTTTAAAGTTTAAATAGTTTTTTTAATTTATTAAAGTTTGTATAACTTTTTTAAATACTAACATATTTATACTTCATGGACTGTATTTGATTGACGAAGTGTAGTTAGTATTTTCGAGTATGACTATCCCTACTTAAAAAAGAAAGAAAAAACCTATAAAAAAATAAAAGAATGTGAGAAGGTGAATTTATGATAGATTGAAAATTGTGATATGATAAAAAAAGGAGCACAGGATATTAAATTTTATCCGAACCAAAACATATATGAAACCAAAATATACCCGTAACCATAGTTTTAAAAACCGGACTGCACCGGCCGGTTCAGATCGTGAATCGGCAAACTGATTGTCCAACCGGTCCGGTCCATCCCTTTCGACCGTGCTTCAAACCAGTCTAAACCAGTAAGAACCGGTCGGTCAAACCGGGCGGACCTTTTTTTTTGCACATTTTGCAATTTTTTCCAAAAGCATACCACCATAGAGGTTTGAACAAAAGATCTCTTAGACATTTGATTAAGTTCTTAACCATCCAAGCTAAGGTGCTTTTTGTTACACATTCACTTAATCTTTTATAATATTTTATAATTAAAAAAAGATTATAGAAAGATTTTTTTTCAGTTTTAAAAATATAATATTATATAGCCACGAGTCAAACACAAAATCATTTATATAAATGATACTATTGCAAAATACATATCATGCAAAGATTTCATTTGAGTGTTTTTTTAAAATTAAACAACTTATTTGAAAAAAATAATAAAATCAACTCTTCATTTATAAAATTTTTAATATTATTTTTTTTAAATATGTAAATTTTATTTTTTAACTCAGTAAAATAACTCAAGTATATTAATAAAATTTTAGTAAAATGTTATAAATTACTTTCTTTAGGTATTTATAATATAAATGAGGGGAGTGTGTGTGTGTGTGTGTGTGTGTGTGTGTGTGTGTGTGTGTGTATATATATATATATATATATATATATATATATAATTTTTAAATATGTTTAAACCACCGGTTCGACCAGTGAACCAGTACGTTCGGTCATCGGTCCGATTCTGAAAACTATGCCTGAAACAGAGATCTATCCGAACCATATTTGAACCGATCCCGAACCAAAACCCAAAAATGTACAGAATCAAGTTAAATCCGAACACAATCAAACCGAAACAAACCGAAATGATTATAACATATATCCGAAGAATATTATTTTGGAAGAGAATAATCTATGGGTGCAAACCTCATAATAACCCTTTATCATTGTTCTTTACTTTTTCGTGGAAGCGCAGTCCACAGTAGTACGCTATTGAATACGCTTATCGTTGTTGCTTTTCATTTGAGAACCATGGAGCCGCAGAAGCAAGGAGTTGGTGACCACAAATATTGAGCTAAATGCCATCAGCCCTCCTGTTAACATAAAGAGAATGGACAGTTAGGGTATCAACTTAGTTATTATTACCCTACAAGTCTCAACTATCGTCCTCCGGTGCCTTGAGTCGAGGGTCTCTACAAAACAAACTCTCTACTTTCTGGCTAGGGATAAGATTTGCGCACACATATCCTGTCAAGACCCCAGAAAACTGGGTCTGTTGTTGTTTAGCATAAATCTGAACCTCAATGCCCGAAAATGGGGGTCCTAACCAATCACTAATCACTACACTACTAGTACAAGCAATAAGGCCATCCCTGGCATTTCCTGGTCAAGTTGGGTCTACCCACTTAAAACCAAACATACAGTTTTATACGTTTAGATTGAAGAGGGTTTTCACTTTTCCCACATTGTCAATTTGTCATTCAAGCATTCATTGTTTAATTGTTTAACAGTCTTTATACCTGACTTAGGGATAAGCATTGTTTGATGACAAGTACTAGAGAATGTTGGTACATACCTGACAGAGATGGTGTCATGGCAAAATCAAACTTGGGAAGTAGTGCTCCGGCCGCTATGGGAATTGTGACCATATTATATACTACTGCCCAAGTCAAGTTTTGATGAACTTTTGCCATGGTTGCCCGCGCGAGGTCAAATGCTTCAACAACCTAGCAATCAATTGAGGTGAGGACATCGTTTATAATAATTACTGCATGTATCCCAAAATTCTCTTCCTACTTTGACTTGACAAGCATATTAAGAAAATAAATTGTCGTTCTCTTTAATTTAGTGTATGTTTAGTTCTAGGAAACTGTTAGGGAAAGAATAAATGCTACAAAAGGTAATTATATTGTGTTCAATTTCACCACGGAAAATGGGATGTGACATGTTTTCTTTGTGTGTTTAGATTACTAATTATTTATGCAATATAAACAAATAAAAAAACTGAGTTTGAACAAATATAATAAATTAACTGCAAAGTTTGAAAAAAACTCACTATTTCCTGTTCTCCAAAATATTCATCCCTATTATCTTTCCCCTGATTTTCCAAGTGCCAAATTGATTCTTAGAAATAAGAGAAACAGTTTCAACCACACAATTCTTTCTTTATAAGAAAACCAGGATGACATTTTTGGGATAACATGGAAAGGAAACCACAGAAAATTTTGGGACACAGGATATACATGGATTTATGGAATGCAAGTAAATCCCCATCTTTATGAGAAGTCACAGACAAAGATTCCAATTTCTTAAACCTAGTGGAATACTGGTTGGGAAGATAGAGACGTAATTCACCGGGAGCATTATTTTCCTTAGCTCAAAATATACACAAATGTTGCCTTTTGGCAGTTTGCTCGCAGCATAAAGGAATTCTAGATTTCTAGGATACAAGTGATGATAGAACACTTCATTTTTTCATGGAAGCTTTATTTGACTACTTCTGACTAACCTCAGTAGCGATCTTACATCCCATCAAGCAAAATTTAAGTGGTCACGACAAAATGTATGGCTGCTATTTAAAAGTAACAAAGTAAATACCATGACCATGATGATGAGTTGAAAATCCAAACCTGAGAAAGTCTGTTTCCAAGAAGTATAATTGATGCCGCGTTAGAGGCTGCATTTTCTTGGCCTTCAACTTGCAAAGCTATCCCGACATCAGCAAGAGCCAGAGAAGGTGCATCATTAATGCCATCGCCAACCTTCATTTAAAAAAAATTAGAGAACTAAATCCTCTGATCAGTCTATTCCACAAACTGATTTAAAAAGCATGGCTTGTGTCCTGTATTTCCTAAACGGTTGTGTATGCCATTTCATATGAAATAGCGTGACACAGGCACACATTCAATTGTGCTTGTTTGAATGAGAGCATTTAACAGTGAGACACATTAAATAGAAGGCCAAATACCATGGCTAGACGATGGCCTGAAGCTTGAAGTGTTGAGATGGTAGCAGATTTTTGCTGTGGTGTCAGGGATGCATTAACAAATTCATCCTGTATCCCAATCGTTTTTGATACGTTTGCAACTGCCTCTTCCCTGTCCCCTGATAAAAGCAAGGTTCTAATTCCCTTCTGTTGAAGCCTTCAATTGGTAAAAATGAAAAAAAAATCAGTAAGGGACGAAAAGCAAATCATCAGGGAATGTTTGAAATCTAGAAGACATTAAGATCCAATGATTGACCTGATAATCTTCTTAGTTAAAAAAGTTCAAAAAGCAATTCTCAGGAGAAACTGCACAACAAAATGCCTTTCAAGTGACCACTCATGGCTTTAAGAAATGTGTAATGACTATTTTTACTATATTTGTTAGCAATTCTAATACCGGCAAGGTTTTTCTTTTACCAATTTATGTCAACATGAGAGGCTGTCAAGAACACATTGGACACGTAAGGGGCCATGACCTAGCATGAAGATCATGTTAGATTACAGTTGAGTTAGGTGGAAAGTTCAACACAACATCAGAGTCAGAGCCATGCTTGTGGGTCTCAATGGTTTGGGGCAATGCCCGCCCGATATGCCCATCAGATGTCCAGCCCTGCGCTAGGCTGAGAAGGTGTGTCATTGTGTCATAGAAGAATTCCACATTGGACACGTATGGAACCATGAACTCACCATCCTTTTGGGCTTAAGTTAGGCCTAAATAACAGGGCCCCACATACCTCTTAATTGTAAACTCAGCATCAGCACGTAAATTATCAGATATTGCAATAGCACCTATAATGCCTTCATCCTCCCTACCAACATATACAACTGTCATTGAATGCCTTGATGATGAACTGCTTAATAGTAACTGATGCATCAGAGACTGCTCAAGATTCTTTAAATCTGAGATGCTTGTTTTTCGATTGAAGCGTTCACTAACCCATTCCAGTTTCCCAACAGCAACTAAAAGGCCATCTACTTCTGCCATTGTTCCTGAACCTGCTTCTGCTAATTGTCCTAGTGTAACAGGGATATCCAACTTCAATGATTCTGCCTTGCTTAAAATAGCTTTGGCAAGAGGATGTGATGCTGTTCTCTCCACAGCAGCAGCAATTCGAAGAATATCTGATTGCTCAACATCCAAAGATGCAATAGCAGAGACAGCAGGTTTTCCTTCGGTGAGGGTCCCTGTCTGCAAGTAATTTGTGAAGGTCAAGCAGTACACAATAAAGAAACTTTTTAGACATTCATGATTATTCCTTCCATTTTCTTACATTTAAATATTAGATTCTTATGAAAAGTACTGTCATGTTGCATAGACTAGAGGCTTTAGCTACCTTGTCCAAAGCAACATAGTCAACACCTGCCAATCTTTCCAGCACATCTCCTCCTCTTATAAGAAGTCCTTTTTTTGCTCCTGTTCAATTTGAATGACCAAGTACAGAAGACCACAAAATTTCAGCATCACAGTGAAGCACTGTAATAAATGTAAGTGCTAGATGATGAAGATTGAAGATAAAAGATACTCGTGGAAATGTAGAATTAGGGAAATGATAAAAGAAAATAAAAAATGCTACGTGGTAAAGAAGAATATTATTTCAAAATCATGTTATAATCCTTTATCATTAAAAGTTTCTTTAGTGCATGTGCCATAGATATCCGTTTTGTGAGACTAGTATGTTTATATAGTATCAAACTGGAATATAATACTCACATCATGTTATTCCATTTATAGAATTAGAAGCAATATAGATATCCGTTCAATCGGAAATAACTGTTACATGACATTTAAACTTTAAAGAAATTTTTGCACTTTGTATCCGAGTTGTGCGTGATTTGTCACTTTGGTCCTTTATCTTTCATCTTTACAACAACAACAACCCAATTGGATCCCACGAGAGTAGGTTCTAGGGAGGGTGTGTGTAAGTGTGACCTTGTCTCTACTCGAAAGTAGAGAGTGTTTCCAAGAGACACCCGGCTCAAGTAATAATACATCACAGGAGATACATAAATCAGAGAAAGCATAGATAAAGCACAAAGCACACAGAGGCAAAGAGCAAACTAAAGTTAACGAAGGAAAAGTATTGCAATTAGAGCACCAAACATACAAGGTAAACAAAGCACACAACAAAGTACAGAAAACTACAACACTCGATACTCATAGATGACAGATCACATCATAATATTGCCTTTTTAGTCCTTCAACCAACATTTTCCATCCATTTCTGTCGACTATATAATACTAGTATGAACCGAGTAAGATTATACACACACTTATAAGAGACACTAGTGAATTGTTAATTAAAAGAACAGAAGATGATTCGTAAAAGACTAAAAATGCAGCTTCAGCAATGTGGAAGTATGACACAGCTAAATGATATGTACAAAACGAAGCAGAGACCAAAATGATTAGTGATTAGTCGCGCACAACTTAGGGACAAAATGAAATATTTCCATGTTTAAAAGTAGTAAATATCAGTGGTAGGTGCATGATAGACTCCTCTTACTAAATAGTCTCCCCAAACAAAAAAGCATACATAATATACTATATACCCCATCTTATTCATTTGTTTTAATGTTGTCAATTTCCATGATGTGCAATTTGATTTTACAATATTAATCTTGCAATCACACATAACTAAAATAACTACTCAACTCATCGTCATTTCACGATAATGACGATATGATGACGGCTTTGAAATTTATTTCTTCTTTAGCAGGTACTGACATGAAGAGCATCCAGGGCAAAACATTATCACTATGTTTTTAACATGTTATAAAGTATAGTTTCATAAGAAGTAACACGATGTAATGAAACAACCACCCAATACACCCCTGTATGTCTTTTTTACAGAAGGTTGTTTGTGTTAGACCCTTGATGCAAGCCGCATTTACTACCCAAAACTTCATAGAAAATAAGAAGCAAAAGAAGTTTAACGTGTCACTTTGGTTTAGCCCATTATTTACTTGAAGCTAAAGTATTGTAAAAAATGACTAGTTTAGCTCCATTGCCAATAGGCACACGTGGTGAAATGTAATGCAATGATTGTGGGACCCAACTGGGTTGTTGTTGTTTGCCAATAGGCACACGTTGTGAAATGTAATGCAATGATTTTTCACTCTTTCCTTTTCTATTTCATCACCATTTTTGAGCCAGCAACTAAATGTTTTTGATAGGCTCTCGTAGGGCATATTAGTATGGGAAAAAATGGATCAGGAAAAAGCAAAATGAAGATGATTTACCTAGTGAAGTGCCAACTAAAATTGCAGTGGGTGTTGCAAGACCTAATGCACAAGGGCATGAGACAACCTGTGAAGTAAATCCGTGGGTTTTTTGGGAAAAGAGAGTATTAAATTATTTCCCTGACATAGATAAATATATCTAAGTACAAATAAATTTACATTTAAACACAATAAAGAAAATATTATTAGCTACAATTCTACAAAAGATACAGGAAAACATGTTTCTTAATAAATTATACTCCCTACATCCCATAAAAAGGTTCTAAATTACTATTCATATGGACAAAGTTTCATCACATAATCTCGTTGACCATTTGACAAAGTAAAATAGTCATGTCACATCTTGCTTTATAGAACATTTGATGCAGTTATTAAATATGTAATCTTTATTTTTTAATTTACACCAATTTTCATATAAATTGAATTAAAAATAACTTTAATCAAACATAATAAACAAAAACTGGAATCTTTTTATAGTACGGAGGGAGAACACTTTATAGGCCCAAGGCCCAACTAATTCCCTAAGTGCTAGACCCATGTCTGCCTAGCGTCTATTGCCTTTTAAGAAGCTAATTAAATGTTAGTCAACATTCGACACAATTAAATCTGTTAAAATTCCGGTGGACCGAGAATAACGGGTGGAGTGTCAGGTAAAATTAACCACTTGTATATAAAGTCGGGATCCACTATTCTAACCCAAAAGCTTAAGGTGATAGGTAGGGCTTCACCCTTCTATATATGTTGTGGTATTATTCTTTATTTTCCGATGTTGGAACTCCAACTCTCCCCCTCAAGGGGTAACTAGCTTGGCCTAGTTAGATCTTGGACAAACGAGTCTAGCATCTCAATCTCTTATAGCTAGCCCACAAAACGAGCGGTGACATCTCAATCTCTTTTAGTCAACTCAACCCAAACTACGAACGAGTAGCTTATTTTGCTAAACCCACGTCCAACAACCATGAAAAAATCAAACCCATACCTGCTCTGGTACCATGTTAAAATTCCGGTGGGCCGAGAACAATGGGTGGCGTGTTGGGTAAAATTAACCATTTGCATATAAAGTTGGGATCCACTATTCTAACCCAAAAGCTTCAGATGATAGATAGCGCTTCACCCTTCAATATATGCTAGTGGTATTATTCTTTATTTTTTGATGTGGGAACTCCAACAAGGAATTTTAACATGGTATCGGAGCAATTCCGGTCCGGGTTCAATTCTTCCTGGTTGTTGGACGCGGGTTAAGCAAAAAAATGAGCTACCCGTCCGTGTTTTGGGCTGAGTTGGCTAAAAAGAGATTGAGATGCCACCGCTCGTTGTGTGGGCTAGCTAAAAGAGATTGAGATGCTAGACTTGTTTGTCCAAGTACTAACTAGGTCACTAACTAGGTCAGGCTAGTTACCACTTTGAACATGCTTGTGTCTTCTTTGTTGGTTTACTTTGACTGTGTCTAAGCTGAGGGTCTCTTGGAAACAACATCTACTTTTGAGTGGGGTTAAGGTCTGCAAGCACACGCCCTCCCCACACCCTACTTTGTGTGAAAATTTACTGGATTTGATGTTGTAATGTCAATTACTACAAATATCACATTAAAGAAGAAAAATTGTGTCTCAATAAGCCAGAATGGCAACTTATATGCTCATTATGGAATACCAGGACATCAACAGCAAGCTTTAAGCTAAGAAGCATAGGGTCTCCATTTCGTCCAGCAATATCATTCAGCAAAACATCTGGGAAGATTTTTGAACCGAGATAGTACCTAATAATGGCCAGCAACATATATGAAACAAACACAACTACAAAATCATACTTAACACAGTACATCAAGACACCCCTTACTATGCCAAATAAATCAAACCCCACTAAATAAAGTATATTGAAACTTGTTTTATATGATACATGTTAACACTACAACCCATGTAATTATGTTACTTGTGCAAGAATTAACACCCCTAAGAATTTCTCAAGGACATGATTTTGGAGAAGGTTGGCTGTAAGATACTGCAACCAAGACAGATACACGGATAACAGAATATTATATTAACAGTATTAGTTCATCAACATAGCAGGATAAAAGTGGCTTCAAGGATGAAGCTTGTGGGTAATCTTGCTTTTATTAGTGATCATATAGTCTGTGCGCATGTGCTTTTAATATGAAAAGGGAGCACCATATTTCTCTAATGCACTGGCCAATAAAGAAAAGGCATACCAGAAAGCAAAGGTTGTTGCTGATAACGTCATTATACTGAACACAAATGGTCCAGCAATTGAATCTGCAAGCCTCTGTATTGGTGCTTCGCGGCCTTGAGCATCCTCAACCTGTAAAAGGGGAAGGACACTTCAGTGTTTTGCAAGCAACAACCATTTAAACTTTACTTCCTAGTTTCTGTCATTTCCTATTGAAAAATGTCGCTACTTTTTTGGTAATTTATTAGTTTTGTGTAGAATAATAGTTTAATAGTCACAGATGATAGAGTCATTCTCAAGTCGGGCTATCAGAAAGACACATATCCAATAAATGATTGCTTGTCATTAAGTAAAAGGAATGATTCCTTTCAAACATTTGGGGCATGAGATCAATCTATGAAACATCAGTGCACTTTTCTGCTCAATGCAAGTTTTAAACTAATCAGGACTTCATATTCTTTTGGGAACTTCAATGAATTTGAGATCTCAGATGCAAGTGGCCAACTTATTTTTGTGCCTGTACCAAGAAAACTACTTTCCAAAAACTGAGAGTTGTTGTTTATCTTCCTCAGTTATACACGTATGTTAAAAACAATATATGCATTAAATAATTAATGCACCAGATCCCCCCCACCCCCACGATAAAAACACTAAAGAATCCAACCGAGTTACCATGTTAACAATCTTGGATATAGTTGAGTTTGAACCAGTGGAGGTGGCCTCAATTTTTATTGGACTATCCTGAAACAAGATATGAAATTTGGAATATTACATTTCAGTGCAATCAACATCAATGACACAATTACATGTAAAGTTTAAAGGATTTCTTTTTTTTGGTACACATAATGAAGGAAAATGTTAAAACCTACTCACAGATGATTCTAACCCCAGAAACAAATATCATACCCAATTTATTGTTCCAGCTGATACAGACAAGTCTTTCTCTTTGAACACGGGAAGGGATTCCCCAGTAAGCATAGATTCATCCACAACACTCCTACCTGCAACAACGTTACCCTGCATAGTATGACCTAGCAGTTAGAATGCAACCAGCATATCCACTTAAAAGTGACCCAAAAGTAAAATAAAGAATATGAATTTCTTAGGAAAATCTAACCATTAGTGGAGTTACAGATGAATTCATTTCCATCTTCTCTTGTGGAGAAAAAATTAAATCCGAGTTCTAAAATGTGGCAACCTAGTTTTGTCCTTAAATACTTTGTTATTTAAAACATGAACTAACATTAAAATCATGTTAGGCACTTACATTTGATAATTTTGACACAAAAATAAATAAAGCTAAAAATGTACTATAGCTTTTTACGAGAAAACGATGTAGGCCCTATGCTTTCCTACGCCCGCCTAGAGCCTTATATAACAAAGGTTTTAATATAAAAGTGGCTACTAGACAATTATCTATAATCCAATTTAATTAATTCCTACTCCACACATGGATACACTGATACATCGCAAAAGATGCAATGTTCTACGGTAAAATTCATATAAACACAAAAAAATCATCTATAAGAGAATCTGAAAACAAGTATATATGCAATGCTACAACTGCTCTTCACTGATATGGAAGTTATCCTACATTTGGATGGTAAGGTATCAGTGTATCACTAACTTGAAAATGAAAATACAGCATAAAAAATGAATGATCTTAGAAGGTTTTAGTTATAATTAGATATCCATATTCCATAACTTCAGAAATACTACTTCAGAGGAGAACTAATGAACTTACATCTACAGGTATTGTTTCTCCAGGCAAAACTAATAATGAGTCCCCAACACGAATATCATCAGTTGGTACTTCAATGTATATTGCATCAGAGCTGACCACTTCACTTGAGGAACCACTTCCGCTGGGAGTAACCACAAGTCTGGATTGAGTGGATATAAGTGACTACAGAAAGATCCCAACAACAGCTTATCATTTATCAAAGAATGATATTCATATATTATACAGACATTATTTAAAAAAACTTTAAACTAAATTTTGATAGGTTAAGGTGCCAATTGAAACTCCATTTCATCATGAGCAAAACAATGAAAGTTCTGTTATATGTCTATAAATTTGATCTTTTACGGTTCTACCCAATGAAAGAAAGTTGGGACTCAAGCACTTCTTTAGCAATACTTTTTAAATGCGGAGAAGAATGCTTATCATGGTCTGATGGAGGAGTTTAGATTCTTATAGAATGTGGTTGACCTCAACAATCCACGTCTATGTGGACTCCGACAAAATCACATAAAAGATTGCCTAGCTATCGTGGATATGAGTGCTGTTTACCCCGTCAAGCAGACATCCCGCCCAACATGGCAAGCTGCAAGTTGGGGACAACTGCAGATGACCCACACTTGATGCTTGACACTGATAGATCTAGGATTGGGTAGGGATCACTAGACTTGGCCAACAAAATTAAAAGATTGAATCCAAACGATTACTTAGTTCAACTAAAGAGCTTATATTCCGATGAGGGA
Source organism: Cuscuta campestris (assembly GCA_900332095.2). NCBI lineage: Eukaryota > Viridiplantae > Streptophyta > Magnoliopsida > Solanales > Convolvulaceae > Cuscuta > Cuscuta campestris. The sequence continues at coordinate 2,021,053 of OOIL02006555.1, forward strand.
TAGACTCTAACACTCCCCCTCAAGTGAACAACCAGGTCATTTTGAATCTAACCGGTTGACCACTTGCAAATGAATTCACATCTCTTGATTTTTTTAGCACCAACACCTAAAGGACCACGAGTCGCTAGGTATGGACTTCCAGACGAGCAATCGGGTTAAACGAGCCACAAGCTATTGGATTTACATTCCACGCAGACAACTGGCTAAAGACTAGGGATAAATGTCTAGACGGACACCTTAACAAATGAGGTGGGCTAAAACTGGCTCTGATACCATGATAGAATTTAAGGATGGGGTAGGGATCACTAGACTAAGCCATAAGACACTTGAGCTGAACCATATTAAAAGATTGAATCCAATTGATTACTTAGTTCAACTCAAGGGCTTATACACCGATTACTTTTCTGTCCAACTTCCGATGTGGGATAGACTCTAACAAACACATCAGGCAACTTGTCCCACTAGATGGGAAAAGAGCGTTTTATTAGCTAAAGGGAATATAGTTGTCGACCCCTAAGTTGTACTCGTAGCATAATTATCTTTTTTGTCTCTAAATTGTACTAGTATCAAATTGAGAAATGTTCTAGCTTAAGTCCCTAAGCTCTCATATTCAAAGCTGTTTTAGTAATTCATTAAAGTATTAAACACTGTTGTTAAGATAAATGGAAATGTGAGAACTGTAAATAAAATGCTAAAATTGTATTCTTGCATTTCATATAGTGGAATAATGTATATCTGGATCCTAAACAAATGTATGATAGTACAAGCAAGGTTTGCTAGTTGCCACAGATAACGATTCATGGATGTAATCAGAAGTTGATGGTGCACAAAACTGAAAAAAACACAATTATTTTAGTTAACTACTCTCTCTGTCCCGTAGTTGTGTCCCTTCTTTCCTATTTGCCTATTTGGGTAGTACTAGAATTGTCCTACTTTCCTTCTCAAGTAAGGATTATGTAGTTCGCCTTCTTTCTCTCTCTTTGAGACAAACTCCAACCACACAATTTTCACTTTTTTAAAAAGCATGCCAACTCAAACAGAGAACATAATTTTGGGACGGAGGGAGTATAAAATGTGATAATATAAAATACAAAATAACGAGGCCACAAAAGGAAATTGGGAAGATAATTTAGGAATAGAGGAAGTAACTAATTTCGTCACTTTTGTCTATCTTTTTTTTGTCACATTTTTGTTAATTACTCTTCAAATAGTAAAACTATTGTCTTCTAAAGAAAAGATTTTACCTTCACTTTTTAGTATTTTCACCTTCGACTTTGTTTTTTATCACCAATATCTAACTAGAAGCCAAAACCACTACCTATATGAGAGTTTAAGCGTAAAAACTAGGGACAATAAAACTATTTTAGTGGAACTTAGGAGTTAGGACATAACTTCATAGTGGTTCTAAGTGGTTTGTCGGATGGGAAAATCTTTTTTTCAAGTTGTTGGCTTGTAGGCGGGAATCCTGACTAGCATTCAAACTACATCTAATATATTTTCCAAATTCATGCTTCAATTAAAAAAAAAGGTAGAATTACAAATAAATTATCAACAAAAGTAGGCCTACAAATACATCCCTTAAAATTTAAACTTGACATCCAAGAGGTCTCACAATAGCAATAGCAGAGAGCAACTGATCACTAATCTCTCTCCCCCTCCCCTCCGTACCTCTTTCACTGATAATTGCATGTCACATGGTTGGAACAGTTCTAATTTTTAACCTTAAAACTCTGCTTATGGACATTTGAGGGAAGCCTCAAATCCCTCTCCCCCCAACACACACCCCTCACAACTACGAGCCATGATAAAAAGATAAGTTGGAGGAACACTTAAATAGTTGTATGACTAGAACTTACCAGTAACTCATTCATGTCACTAGATGCTTTCAGTCTCGCTCTTTCCTCCAGAGAACGCCCCAACAGCACAAAGCCAAGAAGCATCACCTGCATGCTAAAATAGTTTACAGAAAAAAAACTGCCTATAAAGTATAAAAAAGTGTAATTACTAATTAGATACATATACTCCCTCCGTCCCCTTTTAAATTACAATATTCCATTTTTGAGAAAATTAAGGAGAAGTCAAATCATTAAATTTTCCCCAAATTACCCCCAATTAAGGAGGAGTCATATCATTACATAGGGAGATGGAAGGGAGGGTAAAATGGTCTAAATGGTGTTAAAATTGGAACTTTGTAATTTGTTTTGGCACAAGAATGAGAGGGAACATTGTAATCAAATTAGGGACGGAGGGAGTATTTCTTTGTGAGATATGATATCTATGCCTAATTGCCTACTTAAGTCAAACGGCTAAAAACAACTAAAAACCAATGGATTAAACATATTTTAGATAAAGGAAAAGCATGTAGAATTACTCTCCTACACGTAAACCACTCACCTAAAGCAAATATGAGAAAAACCAAAGGAGCATTTAAGAGCATCTTTATCCATTTCCTTCACTTTCCCCTTTCTCTCTCCTCTTTTCCATTCCACATCACTTTCCCTCTTAATTTTCCTCGCATCACTTTAATAATTTCTCACACTTTTCCTTCTTTTTTAAATGATGGACCCCACATGTATAAATTAATTTATCTACATAATTTTTATTATAATAAACAAAGATAATTTATTTATGAAAAATTAACTAAAATTATATTTTTAGTTTTAATATAAAAATATGTCCCATAATTTTTTCTTTATATTTTATTATTAAAAACTTACATATAAATTATTATACTCGTAAAAAAAACGGAGTACTAAACCACACAACACTACCATACAATTTTTATTTTTTAATTAACATCTAAATTATGTTGAAAAAAATATGAAACTACATATGTCATGCGGAGTATTTTTTATGGTTACACATGTCATATTTAATATTAGTTTTGTGGAAAATGTAATTTTTGATGGGGAAAATTTTGACTTTGAAAACACGGATTTTGAAATTCAAAATTTGGATTTTGAGAATTTGGAATATTTGGAAACAAATTAGGAAAATTTATATTTGGATTAGGATCTCTTGAAAATAAAAATTAGAGTATAAACATGAATTTTTGTGGTTATTGGAGTGAATATGAGATTGGGATTTATAATTAAAGGATCTGAAAAAAACTAATGGCTAAAAAATAAAAATATTTTTTTATTTGAACCGGAAACAAAACTTGAAAGTTTAGTTTCAAATTAAGTGGAAAACCAAAATTAAAAAAATAAGTGGAAAGCCAAAAGATTAGGTTGGTTTCCAACGTCTTGACCAAATTTTTGTAAAAAATATTTTCTCTTCTTTCCCCCGATGAAAACACCTTCCTCTCATCTCTCTTCTCTTTTCCTCTTCACATTCTAACCATTCCCCCATCTTTCTTCTTTGCCACATCATATTTTCTCATGCTTTCCCTCTCCACTAGGGATGCTCTAAGGGAAAAAAAGTGGATAAACTCATTAAAATGTATCAGGAATATAGAGAGGAGAGAACAAACAGGTTCATCAAAAAATGATGCATCCCACTGAAGATCAGGATTAAGGAGTGAGACCTGCAAAGAGGGAAGCTTTTCAATGTTTGAGGCAGTGAGGCCTAAATAAATAGACTATTTATCACTCTGCAACAGCTAAACTACTACAAAGAAAACTGAAATAATAAAAGAATGCCCAGTTTCAAACAACTCATACAGCACTTATGCTGAATGCAGCAAGTGATCCAAAACCAACAAGAGAGTTCATATTTGGTGACCCCTTCATGAAGGCTCGTACCCCATCAGAAAGCATGTCTGGAAAATAAAAATACTTCAGTCAGGGTCTAATGAACAGTCACTTGACGTCCAATTGTATATAAATAATGTATTTTTATGAAATACCTTAAATTACATCTCAATGAAACAATAACAGTTGCAAATTTGAATTCTGCAAGTAATACTACAAAGTCTACAAATATAGAGAATGGTTTCAAGTTTAAGTCTATAGCTATAAGTTGAGGGTATGCATTCCAGAGAAATCAAAATGCACAATTCAATGAGCTCGATATGGCTCTGGAGTGTTACACATACAATGCATTTAATTCAACTCCAGAGACCCGTGAATTGTTATGAATAATACAAAGGGTCATAAAATGGGAATAAAGATATGATCAAAAGCTTTTTTTAATAACAAATATTCTGCAATATGCTATGGCACTGCAGTAACTTGAAACAAAGGCCATAAAAAATGAGTGCAATACACTGCCTACTTTACGCAATATACATCGTACAACCGGTTGTATGGTGTTACCGAATGCTCATTTTCGAGCAAGTGAATACTCATTCTCGAGTAACTGAATACTCATTTCTCTAAAATTCTCATTTCTCTAAAATTTAGTTATGCTCAAAAATGAATATCCAGTTACTCGAAAATGAGTATTTAGTTACTCGAAAATGAATACTTTGTTACTCGACAATGAGTATTAATGCGGATGTATAGGAAATACCGTACAACCGGATGTATGGTATAGGTACTCTCCTACTTTAGAGGTGAATTGAAGGATTCTAATAATGAAGTTTTGGATTTCTTGGGGTTTCTATTATATTATTCACTTAAAGATTCAAAAATGACTTCGATATTTGTACTTTCTACGAGTTGACTATCAAATAAACATGTGATGTGGCCTGCCTCGAGGGCGTGCAAGATGAGCACCGGCACAAGGCCCATATTTTGTAGCTCCCAAAGGTTCATTGAACTCCCTATTTGAAAGTTTTAAAATTAATTTTTGAATATAAATATAAACTCTGTATTTGATTGTAGAAGAAGTACTATACAAGGTATAATATGTATAAGAAAATGAGAACATAAGCAGGAAGGGAATAAAGCTGAAATCTTGAAAGGTCCGTGTCACTGACCTCTTCCAGGCCCTAATAGAGCTCCTAAAGCCAATCCACCTTTCAAGTAGGAATTATGCAGTAGGTCCATGAAGGGCCCTAAACAGACATTTTACAAGTGTTTGCTTAAAACGAATGAGAATGGTAAAAAAAATACTTAATGGAAATAAGATAACAGAATAAAAGCAAAGAGTAGAATACATTGTTTGATTTGCTTTACCATAGCCGACATGGAAGCCCAAAGAGTGCAGAATATGGGACCCGTGAGCTCCACAACAAAGAGCCACCAGCGTCCAGGCAAAAGCCACTCGGTTACGACTCTCGGCAAGCAAAGCTTCCTTCTTCGCCACCATCTCCTTCCAGTTCTTCACCTTGTCCTTGATCCCAAGCCAGGAAGCTCTCTTCTTCGACGGAAAGCCACATTCCGTCAGCCTCTTAGCCAGATCCTCAGCAGCGCACCCCTCCGCCACAGAATCCGGTTTCAATTTCACCGCCGCCGTCGCAGTTAGCAAGTTGACCACGGCTGACTCGACTCGGTCGTCGGCTGAAAGGATTGATTTGACTTGTGAGACGCACGCGCCGCACATCATCCCCGTCACATCCAAAAGCACCGTCGAATCCTCCGGGTTGGCCTGCTTCTGGACCTCCTTCGGAAGGTCGAAATCGATTGGCTTGGTGAAGACGCCATTACAGATCAAATGGGGATCGCTGCGGCTTCGGTTGAGATTGACAGGATTGAACTGGAAAGTCCTGATTCTAGAGTAGTGGAAGTTGGGAATGAGCTTCGCGTTTGAGGAGAGAGGAGTGCGGAGGATATTCGCCGCCATGGTTTCGTCGGAAACGGAGGTTCCGATTGACGGGAAAATGAGTTGATAGGTGACCGTGACATGGGTCAAAGGACCTGTGATCCCTTGGTGTGGTGGGTAGACATAAGTATAGAAACAGAGCATTTAAGAGCATTATTAATGGTAAGACATAAATAAAATGCTACACGGTGACATGGACTATTTCAAAAAATAAAAAATTATCCAGTCATCGTGTGACAAATGAGTGGAGTGTCTAACATACAGTGTCAAGTCATTGTTTTTTTTGTCTATTTTTGAACTTTTTAATGATTCTTAATTGTCAAAAATTATTTTACAAATTTATTTTATTATTAAAATATGTCTACTTCTTTTAAAAAATATTATTTTCAAAAATTAAAAATATTAAAAATATTTAAGAAAAAATTAAAAATGAAGGAATCATGCCTTGCACATAAATGAAAAATGGGGTGGAATGACCATGGAATGCCATGATTTGAGTGACATTTGCTGACATGGCTAGGCAAGGCAAGGCATTACCTTGTCATTGTGAATGCTCTAAGAGAGAAAAAAGATGGACCCCATCTATCTATGGGTCCACAAAATCAGATAGACAGCCGGTAAAAAGTTAGAGGCGTTATGTTTAACATAGTTATCTCTCAGCGTAATTATTATAGATTGAATTTGGATGCCACTTTTTTTGGTACTCTTTGTCTTGCCAATTGCGAGAGCCTCGACAACAAGGCATGGGAGGTGAAACCATCTCAAAAAAATTATGTTCTTCACTGTTCAAAAGTCACAAAAACTTTTCTTTATTTGTGCGTTTTGATTAATTATTAAATAAAATAAAATATTCTTGTTATTTTTTATTTTATAGAACTCTTGACGTATTTTTTAAATATGTAAATTTCATTTTTACCTTATATACCAATCATTAAATAAAATTAATTTTAAAAAACATAAAATTTCACTTCGTTTTGCGTAAAGTGAAACATTTTGGGACGAAGAGAATATGTAGCAAGAAAAAATGGAAAGAGACGATTAAGGAAAATGGAGGGCGTGTAGTTGGGACTTGTGAGGAGGATAAAATGCTCCTAGAGAAAAAATTTGAGCAATCAATTGAGGTTGTGATTTGCTTTGATTTTTGTTGTAACTTTTTTTTAGAAATTGAGATTTTAAGCTCTGGTTGATCCTCTGTTCAAATCAGCAATAGAGGATAGACCCTATGGGAATTTTTTTATTCTTGTATGTGAATAAAGTATTATAACTATACAAGGTTTTTTTACACGATCTACATGTTCTTTACCACCTCAACTGAATCCTGTTAGTCGATCAGGGTGAATAAAGTGTTTAAAAAATTTTTGGGGTTTAATAACATTGATGATTAGAAAGCGTGGAAGCAACGAATAAAATGCAGAGATTAAAAACATAAAATAAAGGTACAGCGATTTATATCGATTCAGAAAATCCCTACTCCAGTACATTAAGGCTCATCCTTAAGGATTTTCGAATCAACTAAGTCTCGGCCCCTTGAATTCCGTCAAAGCACTGTACTACATTTGGCAAACAACTCTTGTCAGAGCATCTCCAAAGTGGCTTGTTATTTGTGGCTTGCTATTGCTTTTTTTAGCAAATGAATAGTGATATAACAAGCCACTTTTTGCTCTCTTTTCCAACCATGACTTGTTATATTAAACTCTTTTCATCCCAAAATGTTTTACTCATTTTGATCAATGTGCAAAACCTCATGACTTTTGAAATAATTTTATTTACAAATTTGTAAAAATAAAAAATTATATTTAAAAAATTTACATCAAAAACTCTACAAAACAAAAGCTGATAAAAATATTTTATTTTATCAACTGATCAATGAAAACACGTAAACAAATACGAGTTATCGAGATGCCATAATAGTAAATGGGTAATTTTTTTTGGGACGGAGGGTGTAACTAACAAATATATTTTGTTCCAATAACCATTATAATACATAAAATATAAAAAGTTCTTGAATTGTATTTATCCATGTAAATGTAAAACAAAAGTACTCCCTCCGTCCGGAAAAGAACTTCTCATTCTACGTTTTTCTCCGTCCGTAAAAGAATTTCCCATTATACGTTTTCATACCCAATCTTCCTAAAATAACGGTATGTAATTAAAAATATAAAATAAAATGTTTTTAATTAAATTAAAATAAAATAAATCAAACAATTCTTTTTATATGGTAAAAAAATCACATTCACACCGGAAAAAAATGTTATACGGAGTATTTCTGCAATATATCGTTCCAAAAGAAATTCACATTAATTTTTGTTTAGCTATATTCTAGCATGCTAGTTATTAATAGCTAGTTGTTTTCATTTTTTAACAAGCTAGTCAAATTTTGAATAACCCTTTGGAGCATGAAATTTTGTATATGTTTGTCAAATTATAACATATAGCAAGCCATTTTGCTATGGTTGGAGATGCTCTCAATAGGATTCAAACACAATGGTCAATGGCTATTTCGAACCGCTTACAACGATGATTTGAAGGCTATCTTCTACCTTTCCCCCAAGGATTTGAAGGCTATCCTCAAACCTTTTACCCAAAAATTTCTCAGCTATCCTTAACCGTCTACACCAAAATTTATACGGATTTTCTTGACCATTACAATGAATGAAAGATGTATCTAAAAATACAAAAAAATGTTCAATACCTTTTGGCCTATGATAAAAAAAGATCAATCTTTGGCCGGTGATAAACAGAGCCCAGAGATTATACTCTCTAAAACAATACAAGATCAACCTAATGAATATGAGAGTATATACGTATAATTTTTTCCGACAACTATGTAGGTTTTATCATTTTTGGCCAAATCTTTTTCGATTTTGTTTAAAACCATTTAGATGTTTGAAAATGATTATAAGAAGGTTTTAAACACATTTTGTGAGTGCATTTAAGCTTGTGAATATAGACATATAAATACATGATCTTTAATTGAATTCAACCTAAGATTGGAAAATTAGGTCTTAGAGATAGATTTTGTTGGAAATTGACCAGTGTCTCACTCTCTTTTATACTATAATTCATGTATTATTCTATTAAACTGAATGCATTTTTATCTTTATATATTTTGATCTTATATGTATAGAATTATAATCAATCTGGTTAATAGTGTGAAGAGTATATACCAACCTTTTGAATTTAAAATTTTTTTCTTTCAACTCTGTCTAACACTCTTTTCTACTTGTAAGATCATCCACAAGCAAGTTCTTATACATATGACTATAGAGATTTGGGATGATATTTTTGTTTAATTTCGATAGTATAGAGTAGTGGGAGATGGTGCGACTGCTATGGGTGTGGAGATGACGAGCGAAAGAATGAGCATGTCAACAGGTTCAGTGTCTAAGAAGGTGAAGAAAGATCTTTTGGTTGAGACAATTACAACTTTTGCGAACTTATTCCAATAATATGTTCAGATCAATTTGACTTCAAAGGCCAACGAGAAAGAAATCCATGAGGTTGTTTCTAAAGTGGATGACATCTTTCACCATCAAATTTGGAAGGCAGTTAAGAAGTTTATGAACATGCAAGATGAGTTTCAAATGCTCAAGAGCTTGCATGAAGACAAGAGGCATTATATTGGATTTTGTTGGACTTAGAAGAGTGATCAAGTTATAAACAATTACGAAGTATTAAGTATTTATTTTATATTATTAATTTTTTTATAATTGTCATACATTTGTATGTATTTTGTTTATGAAACAATTGGTCATTATGTTATTTGAAATTATGTTAATAATAGTTTGTTCATGAATCATTTGAAATGAAGTTCTAGTAATTGTCAAACAACTTCATAATTTGAATTAAAGAATTGAATTCTTGTGATTATCCAAACAACATTTAGATTTCAAATTATGAATTATGAACTTTATTTGTTTGCCAAACATGGGAATATAATTTCATATTATAGAATTGAAATTCAAGAATTGAAATGAATTCTCATTTCCGAAATCCGAAGGCTACCTTAAGGAATTGAAATATTGCTCGCAAAACTTCTCTCCCATTTAAACAAATTACAACTACTCACTTTTCACCTTAACACTTCTAAAATCTTGTGAGAGTCAAACAAGTTTTTTTTACGAGTTCTCTACATAAATTTCAACCATACAGCCACACTATTCTTTTAACTCCATACAACTTGTTGCACATGTGAGGCTTATTCTATGGTATTGTTTATGTTAAAACATATTTGCAAAAACTAATAGATTACCGATCCTCGAAATGAACACTAGGATGTGTCAGCACATGTTCGAAGAGACGAATAGCGCAGCAAAACTTCTTCTGGTTCAAACTTGATAATGTGGTCTAATATCGGTGTCATTGGTAATCCCACAATCTGGACTAGGGAGTTCGAGTGCCCATTTATAAATGTGCTAGTAATCTGCAAGAAGATAGACATATATATATATCGGTGGGGTTCTAGTGACACCGGAGTACGGTGACACTCCGTATATATATAGATGTGCATCAAATTATGACAAAGTTTTGTTGCTGTTCTATGAAAGAAGAAAATATTCTCCTCTTCCCCACAACAAAATTCTAAGGAACACCTCCACCCTTCATCTGTTACAAGACACCGAAATTTGTTTTTAAGAAATTCATTTAGAAAACCACCCCAAATAGGAGTAAACATACTCCTAACTCATATCCCCAAAACAGGAGTTCTATGTTTTTATCCCCGAAACAAGGGCTTGCATGTGACATTGTAGCGCTAACATTATTGGCATTGTAACTCCTATTATGGGGATAAAAACATGGAACTCCTATTTTGGTATTTTTCCCAAAATATTTCCCACGTACCAGCCGAAGTAAATTCAGACTAGCACATGGGCGAAGATTGTTCAAAAATGGACGAAAATTTTTACAACAATGAATAACAAGTGTAGGATGAGGTAATGACCACGTACTTAAACATGAGTACAATTTGGTCGCCTCCGTGAGCATCAAAGTGGTGTGTGATTGTTACTAGTATTAAAAAACTCATAATAGATATGACAAGGCATCCGTACCTGTGTGCAACCAAAAAGCTTAAGCAGTTTGAGGGAGATGCAACTGTCTACAATCACTCCTAGCGAGTCATCGGTTACTCTGCGACACCATGATAAGTCCAAATAATATAGTTTTATTGAACATTTGGCAAGTGAGAGCGCAGTACTTGGGCCAACCTGTTAGTGTTCCCAAAAGACAATGCACCAGTCATGTATATTGTATAGTAGACAATATATGACAAACAAAAACTAAAATAAGTTGTAGTCATCATCATTATCAGCACCTTAGTACCAACAATGCTGACATGAATGTAATAGCATCAATTAAACGTCTATAATTGGTTACTAGACTTACCACTATAAGTGCCAATGGAGCGAAAAGAGTTAATAATGACAATATTTTAGTTGGGGGTATGTAGTGGAAGAAATCAAAATGACACATTCAACTTCTTCTACGCTTTAAATTTTATGAAGTTTTAGGTAGTAAATGAAACAACATGTCAAGACCAACAGAAAAAGCCATGCTTCAGAATTAATAGGCTTACCTTTGAACAATTATTGAGTGAAAGTTCTTCCAAAGATTGCCCGGAAGCTTCCAAATATGCAGCAATTGCTTCATCACTAAGCATGTACTTTGTAATAAGTATAATGTACTCGGAGTAATAGATAACTTGAATACAAACAAAATGACTGGTATGTTCCTGGTTATCATCACATGAATGCAAGATAGGGAAGCCATTGAAGACTAACATTTATACTCCCTCTGTCCCTAAAAGAATGTCAAATCTTAAAGAAATACAAAAATTAGGAGACACTAATATTTGTTGTCTCATTAATATGCATGTTGGAACTAGTGAATTAACTCAATGGAAATTATCATCTAATCGTTTCAATGGGTATTGATTAATGATATTTCTTGGAGTATGCAATATACAATTTCTAGGTTGTAATATACTTTTATAAGGATATGGAGTAATTCCGAAGTGGATTTGACAAGTATTTTGAGAGATCAAAAAGTTGAAAATTTGACACTTTTTAGGGGCAGGGAGTATACTTTTTAAAAAAAACTGAAGGCTTTCGTAAAAAGTATCTTAAATACATACAAAAAAATCTTGTTAGACCTTCAATGTCAGCATACATCCCTAAAAAAAGTCTTGTTTTTACAACTTTTTCCATCCCAAGATCCAGCATTATAATTTAATTCTAAAGTTTAAGCAAAATTCCTTAAAGCCAAGTGGCAAGCAAGTAAATACTCCAAACAATCACATTTCTAGAACTGATTTCAAATCATACTGCCTATTTCCCATTTTTATCTTCCTTTTTTTCCTTTTTCGCTTGTCCCTAATTAGTTTTTCCTTTTTTCCCTTTAAGGAAAGAATTTTATGATTTATAGGGCCTCCATATTTAAATAAATTTCTCACAATTTTAGTCTTAAACTCCATATAAAAGTAAATGAGAACATAAAATTGAGACGGGGGAAGCATTTCTTATAGTATTACACTTACGATTAAACTGTACGGAGTATTATATTAGCTTTCAAAAAGAAGATTGCTCTATTATATTAGTATGATGACATTATACATTTCTATACAATGAAATTATATGAAATTCTGAATACAACTCCAATAAAGTCCCACAAATATATGAAATTCTGAATCACATAATAAATTATATACGATATAAAACAACATACTCCTTCCGTCCCACTATGTTTGGGACATAACTCATGATGGAGTACCATGAAAATTAAGAAAAGTAAGATTGTGTGGTTGATATTGATGCTAATAAATACTCCCTCCGTCCCAATTTAAATTGTCTGTTGTTTACCAGATTTGACTAAAATTATTTTCAATGCAATTTATTTAAAAATTGGTATGGAATTAAAAAATAAAATTTATCTACCTAAAAACTACATCAAAAGTTCTACAAAACAAGAGGTTGCATGATTATACTATTTTATCAAATAAGTGGCGGAAATGAGTAAAAAATGTGGTTAAAGCTTGATCCAGTGAAGTGAATACTATACAGGCAACTTAAATTGGGACGGAGGGAGTAAGAGAAATTAAGAATGAATGTGAACCATGCAAACAAAAAGGTAAAAAAAGACAAAACTAGAGGCGCGGATGGAGTACTTATTACTCCATCCGTCCCAATTTAAGTTGCCTGCTTTTGTAAACGATGTTTGACTAAATTATTTTCAATTCAATTTATTTGAAAATCGGTGTGAACTTTAAAAATAAAAGTTATATATTAAAAACTACATCAAAAGTTCTACAAATTAAGAGGAGACATGACTATACCTTTTTATCAAATGAGTAATAAAAATTGGCAAAGTGGTTAAATTTGACAACTTAAATTGGGACGAGGGAGTATTCACTAAGGTCTGAGTTTTATTTACATATTAAAAATGTCGGTGAATATCCGCTCTGTTCCATCCCATTCTGTTATGGAAGGATCCATTAGACCCGAATCTCTACCCAGGACCACAAAATAATGGTACACTATGAGACGGGGGGGGGGGGTCCATGGTGTTTCAGTTCTGGTTTTTAAATTTGAACATACTTGAACTTTGGTTTGATTATGGAGAATTTCTAATCCCCTGGTTCCCCCAACCATCCTCATAAAAACAGATACCAAGCTTCGTAGAAGATAACAACGAACAAGCATTGCATCACAAAAATAATGAAAGGAGGATAGACAGAAAGTAAAGCTGATGCACGATTTTCAAAATGAAGCTAGCAGGATGATAGGAGCTGACCTGAAACTATTACAACGAAGAACAAGCCTCTGAATTGATCTACAACCATTAGCAAGAAACTGTAGTCCTACATCTGTTAATTTATGCAAGTTTGAAATATTTAAAGAGAGCAAATCTGCACATGCACCTCCAATAGCCTTCAGAGAACAATCTGTCAAATTCCTGTAGCCAATGCGAGTAGTCAACAAGTTAATAATAATAATAACAATACTTTGTATTAATTATTACCGAGTATAATAATAGCAGAAAATAAAAACACCAACAACAATAAAAACACCAAAAAAAATAGAAGTGCTCTGGGTTCAAACATTTTATTTAATTACATCAATATGGACCTACTCGCAGTCAGCCAAATCGAGCTCCTTTAAATTTTGGCCGCATGCCGGAAGCATTTGACAAACAAATTGGTCACATATTGTTTGAATTCCAGCAACAGATAACACTTCTAAGTGTTTTAAATTCTTCAATCCAGATATTATTTGCATAGCATCTATTCTTTGGCATTCATTTATGCGCAGCTCCTTCAGAGATGAACACAGTGACTTGGATATAATGTTGATGCAGCTATGTGTCAAAAGAGAGCACTGCCCCAAATCTATTGACTGCAGTATAGGTGCTTCTGCAACAAGTAATCTCAGCCCATCATCTGACATGCGGCATGCACCCCTTAGCGATAAAATGCCCAACTTTGGCAACCTATGTGAAGATCGCAGTAAGGTTTTATCCAACACATGATCAAGCAAGCATTGCCCACATAGATCAAGCTGGAGGACCTGGTTGCATGGCACCAAGGAAATGAAGAAGGATAAACCCATTGTATAGTGAAGTACTGAAATTAGATAGCTAAGATTTCCTAAATTGCTAAACAAGTTCTTAAGTTTTCCTTGATATTTGAGCCATTATATGAAAAGTACGAGTATATCTTTGAATTTTCAAACATTGGAGAATTTTTAATGCATTGGTTTGATTAATGATACTGTCATTATTGTGCTTGGTTCCAAAAAAAATATCTTTATTAGGTGTTGGCTTAAATATATGTAAAGTTTATGCTTAGGCATGGTGTAGTGATCAATGAGTGTACATTTGTAAGTAAAGTTTCAATTTGTGGAATTCGCAATATGATGATTTCTTTGCATCTGTATTCCATACCCAAACTTGTTTATATTCGCTAATCCATGCATGAATGAACATGCTTAAAATGTACTTTGACTTGTGTTGTACTATATATGTTTCGTTAGGTGTTGCAAATTTTCTAGACATAGTTGAGTATAGTCAGTTTTGAGTGGTATGCAGGTAGTCTTTTGGATACAATCTTGGGCTGCATGCAAACATGGTGACAAGAGAATCTATATGAAAGATACGCCTCAAAGAAGATACATACATTGTTTTTGAAGAAATCAGGAGAGGATGTGATTTTTTTATATTCAATTTTTAGCTTTTATTTTGAGATAGCGGAGTATACATACGTAAACTGCATTATAAAGTTTCATTTTTGGTTCTGAACTTCGGAAATATGACGAGAACTTAAAGTTTCTTTAAAGAAGCACTTCGAAATTTAGGAGTGTTAGATATCTACATGGTTTACATTACTAATGTTGCTTATAAATTTTTTTTTTATAATTTGCAATTTATGGTTTTTATATTGCGTATTTTGTTCTTGTATACTCCGTAAAAGACCCTTTAATGGAGTTTGTTGCCAATTACATGTCATGCTGAGTTTATATTCAATGTTAAATTCAAATTTTGATTGTTTAATTTTATTTTATATAGTTAAACAAAATGCTTTCCATGCAACGCACTGGGTACAAATCTAATAAATGTAAAATGAAAAGAAAAAAATGTCAGTATTACCAGCAAGTTTTGTCCATCAAAGTCTCCAAAGGACTTAGAGAAATCATCTTCTGTTAGCCATGAACAGTCCTTAACCCGGATTTCAGTTGGAGAACCTTGCAAGAGGAGGCCAAACAAACGAGAGTTCATCTTCCTGGCATCACAGAGCAAGTCAACAATCTTTCTTCTCAATATGTCAGGGACACAATCAAGTGAAACTAGGGCATAAGCATTTTTCAGAAGCGTTTTCAAAGAAAGATCTTGTAGTGAAGGAACAAGAGGAGCAGAAATATTATCGGACGTATTTTGACGTCCTCTCCAAACAATTAATTGCTGAGCACTCTTTTTCAGACAACGCTCTCTGATTGTCTTCAATGCATCTGAAAATGGTCCAGGAGAGTTTAGTAGTTGCTCATCAGCTTCTAAAGAAGGTGTCATCTCTGTGTTAACTAAAGAACTCTCGTTAATAATCTCCTCTAGAGGATTGAACCGTGCAAATCGATAAGCACGATCTGTCGCAATTTCACGGTGTCTAACTCTGTCTGCCCTCTGCCTCGGTGCGTTCAATGCCCTTGCATTATCAGCAACAACCTGCTCTCTTCTGAGCTCAGTATTCCTAGCTGAGATCTGATTACTGGGTTGTGCTATCAACATAGGTTTGAACTGAACAGGCATCTTTGTGGCGGAATATGCACCAGATTGCTCTGCTCTATGTTTGTGATTTCCCTTCATAAGTGGATCACCATTTCGTCCTAAATTTACAGAGTCAAAGTGAAGTGATAATGCAGGATCAACATCCTGTTCAAATGCAAATTCACACCCCTCGGCAAGGATCTCCGTACCAATTGGCATGTTGGCTAGGGATAGCCAAGAATCGCCGACTTTTGTTTTCCCCTTTTCTTCTCTGGTATACCTCCGTACCCCACTAGACGTGCCACTATCAGCAAGAGACATGCTTAAATCCAGTTCACCTAACCGTCCAAATTTGACATTCCCAGAACTTCCACAAGCATTTACTCCATCAGAGAGTTTCCTTTTTCCCTTAACTTCTTTTAGAACTATTACATCCTCTTCATCACCATCGTCATCAGATAAAATCTCAACAATTTCCATAGTCATCTCACCAACCACGGGAGTAATATCAAATCCCTCATCCTCTGCATCCCAAACGGACACGTTGAGATCAAATTCAAACTCTCTTTTCTCATAGCCAACACCCACATTGTTATTTAATTGTCTTACAGTGCTACAAGATGCTTCATTTCCCTTGGAAATATTATCTTTACATCTAACGCTTGATTCTCCGAGACCTACACCTACCACCCCATCCTCTATCCTAGCCTCTCCTGTCATGTCAAATGCACCACCTAAACTTTTATCTAGCCACTCAATAACTCTCTCTTCTTCTAACCCTTCGAAATCTAATTCAATTTCTTCCAACCCCCTATTTTCATCAGCTAAATTCTCACCAACTTCGCCCAGTTTAAACCTAAATTTCTTAGTCTCTGAGTTTCCATCCGCGCCCGACCTTTTCGTTCCTCTCCTATCATTCACAGCCTTTTTACAGAATCCATTTTCAGCTAAACACTCCATGTTTATTTGCGGATACAAGCATGTGATATATATTTCTTCAGCCAAACAAAATCAAACCCCCATAAACACACCAAAGTTTCAGCTTACATGTAGAGTCGCCATTAAAATGACTCCGCCCGCACAAAATTACTTTATATACCCATGCATACATATGGAAAAGGCAAATAGATAAACTCCGAACCAAATTAACTCGAAAACGAATGAAATTAGCACGATCTGCGCCGGAATTTGAGCGGCGGCGGTGAAGAGGCGGCAGAAAAGGAATGAATGAGGCGGCGAAGCAACCGTCATCCTCGTATCTCCTTCTTCATCCCCTTGAGAAATCCCATTTTCACTAAAATCTTATGATCCTCCGGCCATGGCCAGGAGGCAAAGACCAGTGAAAAAGTGCGAAGAAACGTGAAGAAGCTCCGGGAAGTGGAAAGTGGAAACCACCAACAACCTACCTCCTTCGGCACCCAAAGTACTTAAAACCACTCACACCTTCCTTGCTCTATTTTATTTAACTTATTTTTATTATTTATTCGTTTAAGAATTAAATTACAAATAATTTTAAATATAATTTATATTCAAATTAGATTAAAATTAATTTTAATCTGATCAGAATTAACTTCAAATCAGATCAGATGAAGTAAATAAGCCCTAATTGTCAATAAACTTTGTAAGTTTACAAATAACATAGAGCAGAACTCTATATATTCACTTTATCATCTCAATTTATGTTGTTCGTTACTGTTGAAAATGCGGCGCATTCAATTTAAATTATTTTAAATTTAATTTACTTAAAAGTTACAGAGTACGATGAAATTCAGAAATAAAAAGACTATATACTCCGCATTTAAAAATTATATCAACGATTATTCTACACAAATTTGATATGACTATACTTCTAAAGAGAATTATTTTATCAAATGAGAAACAAAGATAAGTAAAGAAAGTAATTAAAATTTTAATAACGTGAAGAGTAAACAACTGACTTAAATTGGGACACATAAAACAATTATTATGATGTGCAAAAAATTTAAAAATAAGAATGAGTATAGATCATACAACCATTAATTAAAACAAACATTTATGATATGATATACTCCGCCTGTCTCTAAAAGATTGTCATGTTTGACTTTTTTTGTCAAACTGTAGCATTCTTCTGCCGTGAGTTGTAGGAAAAATATATTTAGTTATGATGTAAGTTTAGTAATATTGAGTTTAATTTAAAATATAATTTTGGAATATCAGATTTTTATAATATGTAACTATTTTAAACTATATTTAATTTGTAATAAAAAAGTGCCACAATTTGACTAAAAAAGTCAATCTGTGGCAATTTTTTAGAGGCAGATGGAGTAACATGAAAATAATAGAGCAAAGAAAAGGTAAAAATAGACAAATCCAACGAATATGTTTCTATCAGTTGCTTAGAATTGGTTGGGTAAGTTAAAAAAAAGCTACTTGTGCATCAAAACTTGTACCTTAAATTGTACATCACATGTATGCATTTTTATTGTGTTAGTGTGGTGCTAGTGTAATGGTTCACACATGCACAAAGTGTTAGTAGGATATATTTTTTATCACATTATCGAAGTGTTGGTACATATCTTTGGTGTATACTTTGAGGTGCACTTTTTGGTGCACCCCTAACATAATTGAAAAAAGAATTAAGCTAGGGGTACCCCATGTTAGTGTACCCCTAGCATTACCCTTGAAAAAAATGTTTAGCTGATGCATTCTTAAAAACGTAATTCATCGGTAGAAAAAATATTAAATCGTGTACCAACCTAGTAAGATTCGGCCTAACACAAAAAAACCGTGAAAAGAAAATAAGTTAGGCAACCTATTAGACTCATTAGTTCACTATGAGTTGAGCTAAGTAATATATGCTCTCCGTTTCAAATGAAGTTGTGTGTTTAGAGAGTCAAATTTCATTCACTTTTTTTTTGTTATCCATTTGATAAAATAGCATAGTCATGTCATCATTTTTGTAGGACTTTCAATGTCATTTTTACATATATAAATTTTATTTTTTTAATCTTACTCTAATTCTTAAATAATTCTTAAACCAAAAATGGTGAAAACCACTCATTGCATGAGAAATATTCTTTCGTAACTAATGAGTATAAACTCAATACTGACCATGTCAAACATGCTCAATCTAGTCTATGAGAAAGATTATATAGATTGACTTATATCATACAACTGGCTGTACGGGAAGAGCCTTACAGCCGGCAAAAATTGGCAGCAACACGCCAGCACTCACAATTGGATATATAGCGACATCTGGCGATCAGAAGAGGAAGCGACGAAGAGAAGACGCAGGTAGACGAATCACAGATGAATCATGAAGTCAAGGCAAACCAATTGACCCAACGAAGATGGCAACAATGGCGGTGGAACCGAAACCCTTTATAATTGATCTAGGTGGGGTTACAATAACTAGAAACAGAAATAGATGATAAGCCAAAAACATGAGTTACAAAAGCGAACTAAAAGGGAGATTGATAAGTGCCTCTGAAAGATGGTTTATGGCCAGGGAGCTACAACGATGGCATTGCAGTGACGGGGGGAGTGAGCTGCAGCCCAGGCCTCGATTCCCAACCCTTTTTACTCCTGTAGGCCTCAACTGCTTTAAGGCGAAGTCTCTCTTGTGAAGCTCCGTGTGCCATCTTCCGTACCTTCATTACACACATAGCATTCAGTGGAGAGTAGGATATCATTGACACAAACCACCTCAACATCTTGCCAAAATGATATTTCTCACACAACTGCACAAGAATAACTTTTAAAAAAAATGAAATCCAACAGAAAACATAAAAAACATGCTTTTTAAGTTTCTAAAAAAATCTTCAACATCAATATCAGTTTTTTATGGAGTGCTTAAAAATAGGTGCGGTAAAAAACAGTTTTCTATGTGGGTTTGGAAAACAGAAAAGAGTGAAGATATTTTATGTTTTCTGTTTTCCAGAAACAGTTTGAACCCGGCCCTGACATTTCTGTTTTTTGCTATATGTTTCTTGTGTTTGTGTCCATGCAACATAGCTTATATTTGTAGTTATTAATGAAGTCATATCTACCTTTGGGAGAGCCACCAGCTTGGGAGGAGCATCAACAACTTCCCCAAATTTTATTTGTTCATGCCTAGGGAAGTCAAACACTTGTGTCTCGGTTGGCTTGTTCTTCTTTTTCCTCCTATCTTTCAAGTGCCTGCATAATTCCAAACAATCGCAATTCAAAAAAGGAAACAAAAGTAACTTCACCAATCACAAATAGAGAGTTTGATATCACAATGTGGAAAAAAAAGATACAACGCTTGCATTGCAGCTGTCAATGGCTCAATGCACTAACAACTTCTGCTCTCACTAATAAAATTGAACCCTAATAATAATGATTGTCAAGAAATCGTTACTAGCTTTCCCTATTAAGGGCACAAACAGAAAACAGATTCTCAATTAAGAACGTTAGGATCATACTGTTTCCTGCGTTCCTTTCGTTTTGAACCAGTACCGCCAAATTCTTCAATTGATTCAAATCGAAGGTCATGTACTTTTTTTCTTTTCTTCTTCTTGTTTTTCTTTTCATTGACATCACTTTTTGCAGGCAGATCATCATTAGTTTTCCGTTTGACTCCGGACATGTTACTGGTGTTTTTCTCTTCTAAATGATGCGTCTGTTGACAAGAAGCACATGGACATTAATCAGCCAGAACAATTTGATGTCTCAGTTAAAAAATCACAATAAGCACAAAATGGTACAGAGGAGCCTAGGAGGATGGTTTTCGAGAAATGGGTGATAAATTAGATGGGGAAATTTTTCCAGACTCCAAGATTATGAAAAACACAAACTTCAATGCACACTTGTAAACCCGAACAATACAGATGTAGGCATATAGCATGATGCTTACAAATCATAAATCTGAAAATGAACAATGTTTAAAAAGAAAATGAGGATCCGATCGTCTGACATATTCAAATAAGCATTCCTCATAAAAACATGAGGATTTTTTATATTAAATGAACATTATTAACAGAAAATGACTTACGTAAAGAACATAAACCATACAACAAAAACTTAAATTGAGCATTTTTTGGAAGAATAATGAACATTCATATAAAAACTACACAATTAACACGACATCTTGAGTACATCTGGATGCACGGCACATATTCTATTCTTTTGGACTTAATTTCAGTTAAGGTTTCGAAATTTGAAAACCCCAGAAACAGACGGAAATTGAATTGGCAAACGCACAACATTAAGAGATCATACTTTGAATACCTTTGTACTGTCCTCGTCTCCTTTCACTGTTCTCCTTGGTGGTTTCTTTTCAGCTTCTAAAAAACAGAGAGCAAAAAGGAATTGAAGAAGGGGAAAAAGAAGATGTACAGTTATATATACGGATTATACAAGTTTAACCATGAATTTGGAATCGTAACTCACCTGTGAAAGCCATGAGCTTGCGGAGCTTAGAAGGGAGGGCATCAATGGAGGAAAGGTCCGGTGGGGGAGGGAGCCTGGCGGTCCCTCCATGTGATGCTCTGTAGTTCTTCTCCCTTCTCTTTATTCCCTTGCCTCCCATCTTCTCCCTCCTCCCCTTTCTCTCTGTCGAATTGATTTTTCTTAAACCCTAATCCAGTCCAGAAGCTCCGAGTTTGACCCGATTCACAGCAGATAGCCCGATACTATCTAATTTTCAATTTTTTATGGATTGAAAAGCAAAAAATGTGAGAAGCACCTTTGAGATTTTTTAGAGTAGTAGTCATTTTGTAGTAGTGCATTTTCGAACATTTCAATTTATTTACTAAATTGCCACCAGTTTTTCAACTTTTTCAGTTTTTTTGTTTTTCATTACCCTTAAATCTTCAATATTTCTTTCACGAAAGGCTCAAAATTATGATTGCGACTCAAGAAAAGATTTTTATTTATTCTAACACGTCCCCAAATATTTAAAAAAATTTATTAAGATTTTAAATGACTAAAAAACTTGAGAAAAATGAATATTTAACGTCATAAAGTTCAATAAAAGTGTTGGAAAATAAAAGAATGTGTAACACCAAAGAGAAGACAAGCTTCGCTCTAAGAAAAATTAGTATTTGAGACTTGGTGGGGTACGTCAGGCCAAGACGGTAGTGGAAGACCAAGGCAACGCTTGAAAGCCCAAGACAACAAGCTGACTTTGATGGGCTTTCCCCCTTAAAAAATAGAGTTAATATCGTTCAATACAAATATTAGTGTATCACTAATTACAAACCAATACTTCCACTTATACACTTCATTAATGTTTAAAAAAGTTACATCCACTCTTAAGAATTATCATAGCTTGATTTGTTTGATTAAACACATCAAGCAATATGTTTATGCGAGGTTAGAAACTATCAACTAATATTAAAAAAAAGTGTGCTGCAATAAAGACAATACTGAAAATAAATGTTAAACTGGGGTTTGGTGGGGTGCGCAAGGCCAAGGCAGTAGTGCAAGACCAAGGCGACGCTTGAAAGCCCAAGACATCAAGCTGCCTTTGATAGACCTTCCCCTTAAAAAATAGAGTTAATATCAAGCTGCCTTTGATAGACCTTCCCCTTAAAAAATAGAGTTAATATCGTATGGGCCAATGGCCCATATATCAGATATTAAATTGATAAGAACAGATACTACACTTGATCTTAGCCAAAAGGCCGAGAAAGGTATGCCTTACTTTAAAAACTGCTCTCGCCTTTTATTAGCTCTCAGCGGATATCGCTCTTCTTATGAAACCGGTGTGGGAAAGTAGCATCCTTTGAACTGGTGCACCTCGCTGTCCTCGCCTCTACTTCTCGGCTTTTGGCAACGCTAGTAAAGCAATTACCCTAATATATTCCCTTGACCTTTATTACTAATAATTAATAATTAATGTACTCTATAAAAACGATAATTATTACAATTTTTTTAACTATTAAATATAGGATTTATTAAACCCCCAGCCCGAGTAATCCTTTAAACAATCGGGGCAATTTTATTAACTACCGCGCTAACCCTTTAAATATGATTTCGCAATTTTATTAACAGTAACCCCCAATCGCCCCGGCCTGAACGCCCCCCCCCCCCTCACTCCTTCAATTGCAACTTCTAAGTTAATTTTAATTTTGGAGTCGATGTGTTATTTATTAGTTGGTATTTTATTAGGATTATTGTGAAGTTCTTCCCTCTCCCGATAGGTTTAACGTATCACACTCAAAATTACTATTCAGGTAATATTTTTAAATAGTGGTTTATGACATTTTTTGGGACAGAGTAGTATAATAGTTGAGTGAATTTATTCTCAAATCTTTTAATTTAAGTATATAAGGGTATAACTAATAAATAAAATCAATATATTTATATACTCCGTAACACATAAAAATGCTACAAAACACGAGCTGTTACTATTTTAGTATTTTTCATATCAAATGAGTATAGTAAATATGTGAGAAAAAATATTTGGACTTTTAATCACTAAAGACACTTTTGATAAATTAATTTAGTAACGTTGCACATATAGTAAAATAAAACAAGAGTTATCAAGTGTGGCTCAACTTCTATTCCATCACAAGATTGATTTCCTCCAAGGTAAGTCGATCGAAAACATGATTCACAGTAATAACACTGTTTTGTAGATGAATATTTTGTTTGAAAGAAAAGGACTCATTAGAGACACTGCGACTAACAACATTGAGAACATCAGGTTATGGTTTATGATAATTTTTTTCTAAAATAAAAGTAAATGATACTATTTTTTTCAGAAGCGGTACAAAGTTGTGAGCCTTTCACTTTACACTTAATACATTTGGTCCAAATCATTCTCAAATCTTTTAATATAAATATTAACTAAAATCAATATATTTATATAATACATCAAAAATGCTATAGAACACAAGTTGTCATTACTATTTTTCATAATAATTGACTGTAGTTGTCAATATATTCTAACACGCTCCCAAATATTTAAGAAAATTTATTAAGATTTTTAATGACTAAAAAACTCGCTTGTGAGAAATGAACATAGTAACATCACAAAGTTAAATAAAAGTGTTGAAAAATAAAAAAGATGTGGTTAGAATGGAGGGATAAAAGTTTGCTTAACTGCATATTCTTTCTTTCAAAAGGAAATGTTTTTTTCTAATAGATAAAAAAGTGAAGTAGAAAGATTTTTTACAAAATATGTGGGACACTTTTTTAATAAAAAATGATTAAAATAAACTAGTAAGAGTCCCACACTTTCATTAATGTTCGTCAAAAGAAAGATTTACCCCGACCCTTATATTCTACCCTCTGCTTTACTCTTGATTCAAAGTCCATAAAAAAATAAAAAAAAGTTCCCAATAAGAAAAATTAGTATTAGAGACTTGGTGGGGTGCACCAAGCCAAGGTAGTAGTGCAAGACCAAGGCAACGCTTGAAAGCCCAAGACACCAAGCTGCCTTTGATGGGCTTTCCCCCTTAAAAAATAGAGTTAATATCACGTGGGCTAATAGCCCACATATCAGATATTAAATTGATAAGAACAGATACTACACTTGATCTTAGCCAAAAGGCCGAGAAAGGTATGCCTTTATAACCTATCAGCTCTCGCCTTTTATTAACTCTCAGAGGATAACACTCGTTTTACGAAACCGGTGTGGGACAAAAGAAAGTCGCATTCTTTTTTTCGCATTCTATGTCCATCTGTTGATCTACCAAGAAGTATTTATGTGTCTCAAATAAATTTTATCTTTTTTCGTTATTCTGTATTTTTTAAAAATGTAGTATACAATGTTTTTTGTTAAAGTATAAAATGTTTTTTAAATAAAAATTATATATTCACGTGTATCCACTTTTTGATTTCTTTTTAATCCGTTGGAAATCAATCATGATACTTGCAGGGATTTCTTTGTTGCCAATAGGTGGAAGAACTTATTTGTATGACTATATTGTATTAGTATTTTTAAATGCCTCATGTTGATTTTGAGCTAATTTGAATTTGGTGAATTTATAAACTAAAAAGAATTGAAATAATTTATTTATCTCTATATTACGGAGTATATAAATATAAAAGAGGGCTAGGTACCCCTTAATATTATGCATCTTTTCCATCTAAACAATATGTACATTTAGCTTTAGAAGTTGTACCATGTAATTTAAACTCCACCCAACCCCTACCGTTAGGGGTGGACGCAGTCCGTGACGATCTGTGATATCACCGGAACCGATCACGAATTGCTCTTATTTAAATGGTTCGGTATCGGTACGATATGAATCCTAAAACCATTCGGTATCATTCCATTTTGAAACGTAACGGTACAGTACCATAATCATGTTCAAACCGTGCCAAAAAAATGAACATTCATCACAAAAAATATTAAAATAAAAGGATAATTTTGTATATAACAGCACAACTTATTTAAATAGAAGTATTGATTTCAAATTTAAAATGATCATAAACATAAAAAATAAAAGATGATGAGTTTAATTTTTTAAAATATATATATTTTCAATTCATACAATATCAGACGATTAATAACTCTCTAAAAATAATGGCAATAGTAGTAATAAATATAATTTCAACAATATTAATGAAAGAATTTTAAAAATCAATAATACCATACAAAGTACTCCATATACAGTAAGATAAAGTAGACAAATAATTATTTGAGATACTCCTTATATAGCTTTGAACGATTCGGTCTGTAATAATCGGTTTTAAAAATTTGTATCACGGTCCCATCCCGTTTGATATCGGTTCGGTTTCGGTTCGTGATGAAAAAAATCAATCTCATTTAAAAACACTATAAACGGTTCGATACCATTACGTTCCGGTATGATATCATGCTTGTTCGGTTTTTTTGCCGACCCTTACCTACCGTCGTTAGTTTTGGTTAATTTTACTTCCTCATAGACAAAGTTAAAATTAATTTTCAAATATCATTTAATAAACTCATGACATTACTTTAGAAACAACCAATTCCAAAATATATACCGAGTATACTCTAACTATTAAAATTAGAATTTTATCTGAAATTCAGCTAGCACCCTAGATATTGATTTGAACTTGGACATTGTGAAAAAAATAATATTAATATTTTCAAGAGTGGAACTCACCATAGCTTTTGCATAAACAAGAAATTCACAAATCCTATAAAATCAAACCGGGATACACGACAAGAAAATCTGAACTTCTAATTAGAAAAATTGTTACTACAGTAACGATAGAAAATCTGATATACTTTATCCTATCATTAAGAGTATTTTTGTAAACTTTACCTCATTAAACATACACGACCCAATATACACATCAATCAATTTGAATAGATTTATGGCGGACGGAGAGAGTAACAAAAAAGTGTGACAAATGCGGGACACTAAATTTGATGGGGAAATTTTTTTAATGCTAAAGTCACAAACAAAAAACTATAAAATGTGAGTTTCTCTACTGGCTTGAATGGTAGGAAGCCACTTCTTAAGATTCATATAGAAGTGCACTCAGGTTCAAGTTCCAATGAAGGCCGAAGCATTGACCATTTGTTCGTTATTAGATTGAAAAAACTATAAGTAGATATTATATTATAATCGAGTCAATAACACTTAAAAAATAGAATATTTACAAACATTTTTTTTGAAAGGTGAATATTTACAAACATGTTTTAGTGAGTTTCGAAATACTCCGCAATAAGTTTGGGCACTCTGTAGATTTTTTGTGTGTAACTTTAACCTTTTTCTTCTATCAATAAGGGGCTAATATATTGACTGCATCACACTAATTTGATGAGGAATATAAAAAATACTACCTCCGTCCCCCTATATTTGTCCACATTTAACTTTTAGAACTGTTCAGCACTTTGACTCATCAAATTCTCTCAGTTGTAAGCTTAAATATAGTCATGTGTGATCTTGTTTGATTTGTCTTAACATATAGATTATTAATATATAATATTTATAATTTTTTAATATACAAATTACAAGATAAAATGGATTAAAGAAGTGCATTGGATGGTGTGTTAAAATGAAAGTGGACAAATACAGGGGACGGAGGGAGTATATATTTCACATTTGATTGCTCGTGTTTTTCAATGCGTCAATTTGATAATTCATGTACATACTAAATAAAATATATATTTGTCTAGTTTTTGTCTAGTTTTTACTTTTTTAGTGAACTGTTTTCAACTTTTGAACTATAATTAAATAAAATATATATTATATATTAATTAAATAAATAATATTTGGTAAATAATTCATGTAGTAAATCTAATAAAATTATTTTTGTATCAATATCTAACATCATTTTAGTTTAAATATATTTGTACAAATACTCTGGGACAAGGTATTCACTATATTTGTTGAACTTTTGACGTAGTTTTTTAATATATAATTTTTATAGTTTATTGATATACCGATTTGTAAATAAAATGATTTCAAAAAGTAGGAAATTTTACTTCGTAACACGTAATTTGTAATCAAATTGGGGACGGAGGGAGTATTAAATTTACTCGATATACTCCCTATTATAGTGGTCTGTAACAAAAAAATTTGATGAAACCTTTGCATTGTCAAGTCCAACACCGTATAGCAGAAGCTCCTTTATCACACTGCACCGCCTTTCCTCTTCTCTCTCTCTCTCCGAATCGCGTTTATGTCTTGTTTGGTTATCCTAGGAAAATCTGTCTTCTCCAACCGTTTGCCCTCTTTTAATTGATAATCGCAGGTTCTTGGAAGGCTTGTCAATGTCACCCATAACTCTAGAGTTCAAGATGACTTTTTGCTCGAAACCATGATCCATTTCAAGTCTCTAGCTAGAGACTTCATTGGAGGTCCTTTGGTTCAAGAATCCATGAGGAAGAATATGGATATCGGGAGCAGCAATCCAGGAGAAAACCGTCTTCCTTGTTTTAACAAAGCCAGCGAGAGGGAACCAATGACTGTGAATTCCCTTACAAAGGTTTCCAGTTTCTTGAATGTCACTGCTCAACAGAGGAAGGTAGTCAGGGCAACGGTCTGCCCACAGGTAACCGAACATCAGGTTTGGACGGGCGCGCTTGAATTGGTACTGGGTGAACTGAAATCCGAGATGGAGCATTTGGAATCTAGGTTCCCAAGTAAAGAAGTAAAAATGGGAAAGCAAATAGTCGCGGGCTGTCTCAAGGTTTTGGACATTGCAGTTTCTTACAACCCGGATTCCAGTTCGTGGATGCGAGTTGCACCAGCAAAAGGTGAAGTTTCACCACCACCCACTCCTCACAAATGGGAGGACATTCTTGAAATGGTCATCGATCTTGTCGACTGCTTGAGAGAAGTGAAGGAGTTGTCTCTAGAGGTTAAGAAGGCAGAGATCATGAAAGAAGGTCTGTATCAGATAAGGGAAATCCGGATAGACAAAAGCATTGGGTACAGGGAGAATTGCCACCAAGAAAGCCTGGTGAAGAAGATATTAACCAAAAGATTGGGCCACTCGTCTCCGTGTCTATTTACGCTTCTCGCGTACTATCTCTACGGCAGCATCAGAGACATTGAAGTGGAAGTTCGCGGCGGGGTTTGTGCCATTGGTCGCGGGGATAGGTTCCGCTTGTGCATGGGAAAGATATTGACATCACATGAAGAGGAGATGGTATGGAGAGGGGTGAAGAAGCTGGATAGGGCCATGGGGTTGTTTAGGTTCATTTGGGAAACAGCAGGAATGAAAGGAGATCTTGTACTCCAAGGCCATCTATGGTGCATTGGCACCCATAGTAGATCTCTCACATATCGAGTGAATACATTCTTCTTGCACGCGATCGATCCTTATCTCTAACATTTTCTTCTACGAAGAACATTCCAAACGCTTTGAGATGGGGATCTTTAAGAAATAGTATCTCCATTTCTAAGTAGGGTAAGGTCTGCATAGACTCACCCTCCTCCCCAGACCTTACTTTGTGTGAGATTTTGCCGAGTTTGTTGACAAAACGTTCAAATAGATCATTGTTCCAAGTTTTTTTCCCTTTGTGCATGAAAGAGTTGTGAAATGAAGAACATATATCTGCTCTAATTGAATCTTGTTTGAACTCTTTTTGTTTATTTTTCTTTGCTGAAACTCAGTCGGTGCATCGTGGCAACACAAGCAAGACCCATTGAACCCCAAGAAATGTCTACCTTAAACTCTCCATGAGGCTTTAATTGTCAAACAAATGTAGTAGAAACTATGATCTGTCTGAAACTAAAAGAAAATATTTAAAATTTTGATCTTTTCTATAGTTATTGAGATTCTAATTTTGGCACTCAACAGGGTACTTTTATATGGGATCACATTTAAATTTGTACAAACAAATATCTACATAAAAATGACTTAAATCTGTTTTTCTTTATTCAACTAAATTTAACAGAATATCTAACATGTCACCTTGGGTAAAAACTAAAAAACTGGATCTTTTGTTCAAATAACATGCGCTTCCAAATAGTGAACACTATTTGGATAATTTTTAATAATCAACTAAATAAAAATTTAATTTAGAACGACTCAAGTGACATTGAAACTCGGTGTCACCTAATTTCACTGGACACTTACATTGTTCTGTTCAAAAAATTTGTTGTTCTTATCCCCTAAATCCTAACTTAACCCCTACTCCCTTAGATCGCCGGTTGGCTACAATTTGAAAAAACCGATGTGTCATAGCCATCAATTTTGTGAACGGATAGTGACTGCATGAGTGCCCGCTCAAATTAGAGATAAATATAAAAATAATATTATTACTCTTTTTGATTGAAAATGTTTGTCGAACTTTAACTTTTTTGAATACATCAAAATCAATATTTGACCTATAAATAAATCAAAATTATATTATATATTCCTTCTCTCCCAGAAAATATTACCCATTTTGAATATTATGTGTTCAAAAAATTACACACATTGACTACAAATTGTGAAAAAAGTATATTAAATTATAATATAATTTAATATAATTGGACTCATCTTAGAATCTAATTTTGATATATCAATTTTTTATAATGTTTCTTATTTGAATTATATTTAATTTATGATCAAAACATTTATCTATTTGAACAAAAATAATTTAAATGAGAAATAATCTGTGAGACAAAGAGAGTATTAATTATACACACTTATATTATGAAAAGAGTAATGATAAAAATATTTTATCTATTGTTTGACGGGTTCTTAATGCAAAAGAACCCTTCAAACATTAGTGTATGCCACTAATTGCAACAAGCACACAGTATTCTTTAGTAAAAGGCGAAAGAATAGTTCGCTCTGTGCTTATTGTGTGGCTCCATGATAATTGAAAGTGGCCAAAGTGCTCTAAATATAAAGGCCGACAGCGAAGAGTGTTTTTCAGGAGTTCGGTGTGGGATCTTAAGTTCCCTATATTGGCCGCCGTCCATAAGAGGCGTGAAAAATCATATACACGGGACCATCATGAGTCATGACAAGTACTCTCTTCCAACACTACTTTTGTGGTTGATTTATTCAAAACAAATTTCATAATGATGAACCAACAAATCATACAAGTACTCACTCCGTCTCACAAAACCTTTTTTTTGTTTGAATTTTAAAAAATTTAAGAGAAGGGTATTTTGATGTCGACTTTCCAAAATAACCTTTGGATGCGATTGCTAGATTAATAGTGAATAAATGTGATGTAATACGTAGGTTAAGAAATTAGTAAGTTAAAATTAATTTTTAATAGATATTAGAATGATCTTTTGAGACGGATGAAAAAAAGAAGAAATATTTTGTGAGAAGGATGAAGTATTTTATGAGCTTTATGAATTGGTGCCATGATTTACATATGCAGCACTCACATCCAAAAAAAGTGACGATTATTTGAAAAGTGTTGTTAAATTAAAAATGTTTATATGTTTTATAATTCTATAAAATTATAACAAAAGGAGAGATAACATTACTAAATTATTTTACTTAATAATTATGAAAATAGGTACATAGAACAGAGGTAACATGACTAAATTATTTTTATTAAATAATTTTCAGAAAATTTATTTTGAGATGGAAATAGTACAAATATTACATGAAAAAGGGAAAATTGGATTCGACTAAGCAGTGTAAAATAACAAAGAACATTTTATTTATTGAATGAATAAGAGAGAAATACAAAATATGTATTTATAGGTGGAGGAATATATTCTAGAATCCTCCACATTAATGACTAATTATATAAGGTAATATTATATAATAATAACTCTAACTATAATAGTTAACAACCATAATTATAATATATAATACTAAATATATTAAAATAATTAATATATTTAACATGCTACCAACGCCTTGGGAGGTGAAGATTGAACACCAACTTTTACTTGAATCGTGACCAGAATTGTAATCAGAAGCTAGAGGCATATCTTCGGCTTGAGTAGACAGAATGCATCCGGCCCAAAAGAGAAGAAGAAAGATTGCCAGGAAAGAGATCTGATGGTGCTGATGAGGAGAGGAGAAAAGTCACTGCGAACAGACTCATGCGGCTGACGTCGAAAGAGGGAGAAGGTTGACGTGCGCTAGAGACGTGCACGACTAATTTAGAGGAGAAACGAAAAGAATGAAGTGTTGCTAGGGGTGCTTGTTAAATGAAGATATGCCTACTGAGCAAGTTGATGTGACAATCTCATCTTAAATCAAGAAGCGGCGGTGATGGATCAAGAAACAGATGGTTGTGGTTGGCCGAAAATATATTTTTTTGCTAGATGGAATTATGAAAGAATTAAGATCAAGAGAAGAACAATTTAAGTAAAAGTGGGGCCGCCATCGCCAGACAAACCACCGGCGGCAGCGGAAGCAAAAATTATTAGGTCACCAAGAGCAAAGGCTCTGATATCATGTTAAATAACAAAGAACGTTTTATTTATTGAATGAATAAGAGAGAAATACAAAGTATTTATTTATAAGTGGATGAATATTCTAGAATCCTCCACATTAATGACTAATTATATAAGGTAATTTTATATAATAATAACTCTAACTATAATAGGTAACAACCATAATTATAATATATAATACTAAATATATTAAAATAATTAATATATTTAACAAGCAGCTTCACCGCCTCATGTGCGAGAAAACCAAATGTGTCAAATGCAAATGATATAAACATGTGTTAGTTGTCAAGGCACGCTATCTCGTGTTTGGCCACTTTACATGAAGCGGCTTTTAACGTAGCATGACGCCCTAACCCACCGTGAAAACACCAATCCTCAAGACTACAAGAGAAACCCCTATTAAATCAACATGTGTTTCCCTCCCATCCATCCAAAGACCAAAATGTTAGCTGGTACGAGCGTGGATCTTCCTTCTAATGTGTTAGTCAAGAATTTCACATGTGCTTCTTTTTTAATAGATGTCTCGAGTTGTCCACACGCTGGAATATGTCAGAGAGCATCCCTGACCAAATCATATCAGTACTTAAATCTAGGTAGCTCTCTACAATGTACCAATCCTCTCCAAATAGATCCAAACACGCCTTGCGACAAACAGGGATGACAAGAAGAAAATCTTTGGCATGTGGTAATCGTAGACATTTAAAAAAATTTGCTTAACGGTCATGCCAAAGTGCACTTCCATTCTTGATAATTTTACTAAAAAGCGCACTCGCCAATGGAATAAGTCAAACTTGAACTAACACCCCATAACATAGTATTTCTTTTCAAATGCTATCAAAAAAATTTATCAATTTAATGTTTTTAAACTTTTGTGAAAAAAGATATGAGAAGTTTAACTTTTGGGCATAGGGAGTACTTGTTTCATGTTGATTAAAATGTGTTAAGTGCTCATATCCGCTGAGTTCGTATTAAAAAATAATCAAGCAAACATGTACAAATACACGATATTTGGATTAAGTTCATACATTTCTTTGATGATTATTTAAAAAAAATTAATACCCAGTTTTAAATTTAAATGTGATATTTCGTAATCAATTGAATTGAATTACTTTTCTCATGAATTCAGCTAATAGGACAGAAAAAAAATTTGTTATAAATTTGTTGGGCTCTTCCAAAGAAAAAAGCCCTCCAAAAATGAATGTATGCCACTAATTGCAACAAGCACACGGTATTCTTTAGTAAAAGGCGAAAGAATAGTTCGCTATGTGCTTATTGCGTGGCTGCATGATGATATTAAGAGTTGAAGTGCACTTTATATTATGACGTATTGTGGTTACTTTTTCCTCTGTTTCCGGTGTGGGAAGAACTCCCAACTCTTCACTTCTCGATCAAATTCCTTAGAGGAGCCCAATGTTTGAAGCTGTTTCTTTTTTTGTCAAGACAAAAAACATTATAGAGTTCTATTATGCCATCAATCCATTCTTTGGAATGTCCACATTCCTTTACACTATAAAATTGAAGACCATCTTCATAAGCAAGCTTCTTTTTTTGGCTTTTTGGCTTTTTTTGTGATAAAATGTCAAGCAATATTATAATGGGAATTGAAATAGGTTTTTTTTTTGAACGAAATGCAAATATTATTGAAAACAAACTCAAAACACAGTGTCCCACCAAAATACATATAACAACTGCTACAGATCAACACGCAAACTACATAATGCTATGAAAGCTAAAAAAAAGAGAAGTAGGTAAGCTCAAATATAATATCCTCCTTTAGCAGTTAGGAAAGTGCTTGCATGAAACTTAATGTTCTGGATCGTTTCCTCCACTGGAGTGAATGCGTTCTTGTGTAGAATTAGGTTCCTTGCCTTCCATATAAAATATGCACTTGCAGCGAATATAGCTATTAGACTTAGCTTTTGTTTAGTAGGGCTAACAGACTTCAACCTATCAAATATACCTCCAATTGTATCTCCTTCAAACTTATGCTTGGTCCATTTTCCTAGCTCTGTATACACTTCTGTTGTATATACACATTTGCAGAAGAGATGTTGACAATCCTCTTCTTCAGTTTTGCATAGTAGACAGAGAGTGTCTACTGGGAAGAATTTAATAATCCTTAGCTTTGTCTGCAATCTATCTCTGCAAATCAGCCATAATATAACCTTATGTTTGGGAATAGTGAATTTATTCCAAACATATCCTGTCCAGCTAGGAGACTGTTTTTGGCCCATTAACCATTC
This sequence comes from Cuscuta campestris, assembly GCA_900332095.2. NCBI lineage: Eukaryota > Viridiplantae > Streptophyta > Magnoliopsida > Solanales > Convolvulaceae > Cuscuta > Cuscuta campestris. The sequence goes on from OOIL02006555.1 coordinate 2,054,951, forward strand.
ATATCCACTATTTGGGGAGTATGGAATCAGTTTATCCATATCAGCAAAGTCATCTCTTGTTTTAAGTAATTTCTTCCAGTAGTAACAAGATTCTGTTTTGGGGGGGCAGGTCCAGATGGATTGATCTTTAAGGTATCTAGTATGCACCCACTTTATCCATAAGATATCTTTCTTAAGAGCTATGTCCCAGATCAGCTTCATGATGCATGCTTTATTCCACCACACTAGGTTTTTTAACCCCAAACCTCCATACTTCTTGGGTGTGCAGATATCATCCCAGGCCAGTAGTGGAGTTTTCCTATATTCAGAGGAAGAGCTCCATAAGAAATTTCTGCACAGGCTTTGAATCTTCTTCATTACTTTTGTGGGGATTAGAAACATCCTACTCCAGAAAGTTATGATTCCATACAGAACTGAGTTAATTAGATTGATTTTCCCAGCATAAGAGAGGTGTTTGGCAGACCAGGCAGATATTTTTGTGGTCATGTTCTCCACTAACTTGTCACATTCCTTGGTACTAATTCTAGAAGGGGTGATGGGCCCCCTTAGATATCTGAAGGGGAAGTTGCCTCTCTTCATGTTGGTAATATGCAGAATCTTTTCTTCTAGAGCCTTAGGAGTCCCCCCAAATATGATCTCTGATTTTGATTTGTTCACAAACAATCCTGTAGTACTCTTGAAGTGGTCTAGAGCCTTCATAATACATGAGACAGAATTTTCCTCAGCTTTGTAGGCCACGATCAAGTCATCAGCAAACACAATATTAATGATATTCACAGCTTTGCACATTGGATGGTAAGAGAAGCTTTCTTTTTTTGCATAGTACATGAGAGCTCTGGTAAGGTATTCCATGACTAATACAAATAAGAGGGGAGAAATTGGATCACCTTGTCTAATACCCTTCCTGCCTTTGAAGAATCCATGATTTTCCCCTTCAAATCGGATAGAGTAAGTAGTAGTTGTAACACAGAAGTTAATCCATTTGATGAACTTTGAAGGGAATTTGAACATTATTAGGAGCTGCTCTATTGCCTTCCAACTGATATTATCATATGCTTTTTGAAGATCCAGCTTCATAAGACATCGGGGAGAGATATTTTTCCTATTATACCCCCTTGCTAATTCTTGACATAGTAATACATTGTGGACCAACTCTCTGCCTTCGATGAAGGCTCCCTGGTTCAGATTTATGATAGTTGGCAAAACTTTCTTTAACCTTCCACAAATGATCTTGGCTATGATTTTGTACAAGACTGTACAGCAGGCTATAGGTCTGAGATCATTAGGGCTGATAGGGGTCTCCTTTTTAGGGATGACAGTGATATTGGTGGCATTAATTTGTTTTACTGTTTCATCCATATGGAAGAAATGTAGGATGGCCTTAGTTAACAGTGGTCCCACTTTTGTCCATTGATTCTTGAAAAATCCACTGCTGTACCCATCTGGACCAGGACTTTTATGGTTGGGTATCTCAAATAAGCTTTTCTTAATCTCATCTGGGGTAACTTGAGAGATTAATTGTAACTGTTGTTCTGTAGAAAGTCCCTTACCCATGTTACCAATTTCAGCATTAAGATCCTCTGTCTCCTCACTAGTCCCCAGCTGTTTTTGGAAGTGCTCCATAAGGATTTTGACCACTTCCTCTTTTCCTTCCATCTTATGCTCAGAGGAATTTGTTAGGGAGGAAATATGATTTTGCAGTCTTCTCTTCTTGATCCAAGCCTTGAAGAGTTTAGTATTCTGATCACCATAAGCGATCCAATCTACCTTTGATTGCTGGTTTTTTAACAGGAAATTAGCCTTAATCTTCTGGTGTAATTCCTGCTTCAGATCTCTTTCTGTTTCCAGCAGAGATTCACTAGGATTCTGACTCCTTATTGTCTCTTGAGTGCTGTGTAATCTAGCCCTGAGTACATCAATTTGTGTTTCCAGATTTTGAAACTTTCTCTTGTTAAGGATTTTTAACGGTTGTTTGAGCTGTTTAAGTTTCTGGCAAACTTGATACATTGGGTATCCTGTATGCTCTTGATCCCAAACATTAGCCACTATGTCAGAAAATTGGGGATCTAGTGACCACATATCACAGTACTTGAAGTTATGAGCATGTCTGAAATAGGTTTCCAATAAGGTAAGGGAAAGATCTTGAAAAGGGCAGAGTACATTGACAAATGAACTCTTCCCGAAAATCGGCATTTCGACCGACAAGATATATACATTGGCTAAATTACATCGTTGGTCCTTTAAGTCAATGTGTTATACATGGTTAGTCATTCCAAAAATTCTACAAGTAGTCTTTTAAGTCATATTAGTGGTACACGGTTAGTTCTTTCATTAACCTTGTTGTTAATCCTTTTTTTTGTTTTCCATTTTAAACACATATAGCTTCTTCATTATTGTAAGGTAATATAATTGGGACATATTGTTAAATGAATAGGAGATGAATACAAGACAATGTATTTATAAGTAGAGAAATATATCCTAGAATCCTTCATATTAATGACCAATAATATAAGTTAATATTATATAATGAATAAAGCTATTTGTACCCCATTTGTACACCGCGGGTGTGCACCAACGTTTTGTTTTGGTGTAATGCTAATTTTTGTTAACGCACCAATATTTTGGGCCAGTGTAAATTTTTGTTAACGCACCAACACTTTGTGTCAATGTGAACCATAAAAATGTTAGTGTATACTTTTGGTGTAAGTTTGAAGTACAATTTTTGGTGTAAGTATAGCATGGTCCTTAATTATATAATACTTCGTAATAACTCTAACTATAATAGGTAAAAGTCATGATAATAACATATAATATTTAATATATTAAATAGTTAATATATTTAACATGCTCTCAACATCCTGGAAGTTGAAGATTGAATGCCAACTCTAAATTGAATCAGGACCAGAATCGTAATCAAAAGCTAGAAGTATATCTTTGGCTAGAGCAGACTGAATGCATGCAGACCAGAAGAAATATTGTCGTCAAAGAGATGTGCTGGCACCAAGGAGAATGGGAGAAGAATCGATGTGGATAGACTCCTGCTGCTAACGCTGAAGGAGAGAGAAGGCTGACGTGTGCTGGAGTTATGCATGAGTGGCATGACTAATTTAGAGAAGAAGCAGAAAGACTAAGGTGTTGCCGGAGATATGCCTATTGACCGAAGATCTGCCGACTAAGCTGGTTGAGATGACGATATGATCTGAAATCAAGAAATAATGCAGATGGATCCGGAGATGGACGGAAGATCATGGCGGATTGTTATTGGATGAGAATTGGAAGGCTCCCTGCAAGGGTTGAGTCTAATTTAAAACGCCTGTTTTGAATTACGATGTTTGACTAAAATAATTTTTAAATCATTATATATAAAAAATGGTGTAGAATTAAAAAAATAAAAAAACATTTTTAAAAACTAGATCAAAAAATCTACAAAACTAATGGTAGCATTACTATATTATTTTATCAAATGACTAATGAAAAAAGAAAAATAAAATAAATGAAGTTTAACCGTGTGAATTGTAAATAATTCAAGTAATTTAATTTGGGACAAAGAGAGTATATTTTTTTCAAAATTAAATAAAAAAAATTAACACAATAAGAGATAACATTTTATTTTGAGATGGAAGCAGTAGGAATATTATACTCCGGAGTATATTTTATAAAAGATTATGCTATACGGAGTATATTTACAAAACTTATAAATGATCATAATGTTGCACCCAACACCATGTAATGCTGTTTTCAATTACTGAGAATAAAACATCAAGTATGACCGTCAATCGTAAGTTGGTTAAGAACATTTACAATGAGTAAATCCGCATGTCTCATCATTTCATTAACTTTTCGTCCTGCTTCAAAATTCTGTGATGTTATCGCCCTAAAAACCCGCATCTCTATTTCTTTTATAATATTTACCATTTTAATTCAAAACTTAAATAATGTAATACAAATATTTACTTACTAATAAAATAGATAAATAAAATCAAAGTAATAAATTTAAAATAAATAAATAAATAAAAAGATTAACATTAATTAAATATTAGTTATTGAAATTAAAAAAAATAAAATTGAAATAAAAGAGTCGAAATTGAAGACAACAAAAAAAGGTTTTAAAATTTAAAAAAAAAATGAAAATGAAAAAAAATGGAGGAAGAAAGGCAAGAAGCTAAAACTTAAATTTGGGCCAAAGAAGAAGAAAACGGATCCGCCATGAGGAAGAAGAAAAAAAGGGGATTGGGTCACGGCGGTACCATGCGCTGCAGCCGCCGCGAAAACCGGCCATTGTTTTCGCTATTGGGATAAGAAAAAAAAGATTTTTTGGTTAGAGACATTTTCTTTATATGAGTAATTAACAGTAATTTACATAAGAGATAATAAATTAACAGAAAGATTATATGTGGAAGATTATTTGCCTAAGCACAGTATTTTCAGAAGATCGAAACATTTTAATGATATTTGTTGGGATCTTCTAAAAGAAGAAACCCTCCAAAAATAATCGTATGCCACTAATTGCGAAAAGCACACGGTATTCTTTAGTAAAAGGCGAAAGAATAGTTCGCTCTGAGTTTATCGCGTGGCTGCGTGAGTTTTCCATTCAACAGACTTTGATTTATATAAATGCTCACAGCGGCAAGTTGTTTCCCGAAATTCCGATGTGGGAAAATTAGATGGTATGAGCCACAAGAGCCGCTCGCCACTTGTTCGACGAAATGCCGCAGAGAATTATTGCTATACGACTTTGATAGGGTGTCCCAAGGGTAATCCAAGGCTGATTCCAAATGTTATCCCAACACTCACAAACACGTCTACACATTTAGCCTTGAAATGTTTGTGAGAATGATTGAGTTATTCTTGGGGACACCCAACTTTATTCTATTGTTGTATCATAAGATGAATGAAGATGCCAAAGATATTATTTTTGTTCTTTATTCTTGGGTAAAGAATTTTGAAACAACGCTTTCAAATACTTATTGAATCTCGCTAAGCTAGGTAAAATGGCATGGAAGTTTATTCATCAACCAGAATTCCTTGTTTTACATGTCTTTAAGGGTCCGTTTGGTTGGAGGAAAGTGGAGGGAAGGGAAGGGAATCTGAATCCTTTCCCTTGTTTGGTTTAAAAACATGGAGGGGAAGGGATCCAAAATTCTAGCTTCAATTGCCTCTCCTCCCTTCCAAATCAATCCTTCCAAATCGGACGGAATCTCCTGTCAAATAACTAAACTACCCCTAAAATAAGTTACTCTTCTTCACATTATCTTCTCATTCATCATCACCTCTCCTAAAAAGTAATGTCAATTTCGAAAAATCAACTCTATTTTTTATTTTTCTTAAATATGCCCAAAAGTCAAAACGGACGATTTAAATTGGGACGGAGGGAGTAATAATATAACGAAACAAAAAATTAAAGATATTGATATGTTTTGATTTCATACGGTCAAACATTTTCAATATTTGACGTACACTTAAATAAAACAATATTTTTAATATTTGACGTACCCTTAAATTAAACATGGTCCGTTTATGGTATATCGATAAATGGAATAATATTTGAAAAAAAAATTACAAAAATAAACTTGATAAAATCATTTTGTTTTACTATCTAATTCCGTTTTGAAATCTAAGTTTTCGAAAAACTTAGTAAACACAAGATTAATTATTAACTTCAATGTTCAAATGCAGGTAAAAACTTTCAAAATATTTGATGGGATCTTCACAAAGATGAAGACCCTCCAAAAATAATCGTATGCCACAGATTGCAACAAGCACACGGTATTCTTTAGTAAAAGGCGAAAGAATAGTTCGCTCTGTGCTTATTGCGTGGCTGCGTGCTTTATCCTCACAACAGACTTTCATTTATATAGATACTCAAAGCAGCAAGTTGTTTCCCAAAGGGCGATGTGGGAACAGTAGATGGTGCGGGCCACAAGAGCCCCTCGATCGCCACTTGTTCGACGAAATGCCGCAGAGGAATGGTGAAATCCATTATGGATTGGTATTATGCTGTCAATCCAAGCTTTGGTCTTTTCCCCATTCCCTTCTTTACCTAATAATAGATGGAGATGTTGAATTGTTGCCAGTTATTCTTCTTCTTCCATAGATTTCTTTCGATCGAGTATTTATCAACACCTGTCTTTTCCGATGTTTAGGTTCAAGCTGCTGGTTTGGATCTGCCAAAATTCTGATAGTGTCAGTTTTCATCTTGCCAAATGTTTTTTTTCCAATCGATGGCGAATATGTTCACATATTTAGGTTATGTTTGGTTGAACTGCAAATTTTTCCCTAAAAGAATACATTTTTCAATGGAAAATTATTTCCAAGAAAACTTATTTTCTAATCATATTGTTCGATGTTTGGTAGGAAAAAAAATGTTTTCTTAAAAAATAGTTGCAGTTATTAATATATAAAAAGATATTTTGTTACAACTTAACAGTATTTTAATACCATGGGGGTGCGCTGGGTAGATTATGGGTGAGGGTGGGTGGATTGAATTCATGGGTGGGCAGCAAGTGACGAGGGACGATGGTTGTGGACGGGGAGGGTAGGAGGGGGGAGGGGTGGCGGGGTGGAGGTGGACAAGGGTGGTAGTGTATGTCGGGCCGAGGTAGGGGGTGACGGGTGGCAGGGGCATGGGTAGGGCGATAGGGGGTAGGGTGGGGGGGGGGC
>OOIL02006555.1:2063493-2136965 GCA_900332095.2 Cuscuta campestris
TTTGAGTTTCTAAACTTTTGATCTTTTATAAGGATGAGATATTTTAATAAAAATACTATCTCTTCTATATATTGATTATCTAAATTTAATTACTTTTTAATGTATATCTAAATTAAATATTTATTCTAATGTATAATTCTAATTTTACAAAAAAATTATCATAAAATAAAAAATATTATTACATTATAATATGAATGATTATTCTAATATATGAATTAACTATTTTTATTTTATGAAAAAATAATCATTAAATAAAAAATATTGATTATATTATAATATGAATTATCATTACAATTTTCAAACGTTATTATAAAGTCAAATTAAATTATTGATTTGAAATTTTAAATTAAATCATAATTAATCAGATCAGACTAGATCAGATCAGATCCAATCAAATCAGATCAGATCAGATCATATCCAATCAGATCAGATCAGATCCAATCAGATCAGAACTTATTAGAATCAGATCAGATCAGAAAAAATAAGTTGAACGAAACGGAGCCTTAGACACAAGGTTGGATGTTGGACTCCAATGAAACCCCAAAATTTGTTGGTTTGCTGCATTGAATGTCAAAATATAAAAAAACTTTCTTGAGTCCACAACTATAAACTTGAACTTTTGATTGAGTTGACTTTTAGACAATTATCATTGTGGCAAAACGGCAAATTTGGGAGAGAAAGAGAGGGGCTAGGTGGGGGCCGGGAGCGGGGGTTGGAACAAACTCAAGGTCCAGCACCGCACCATATGTCTCCGGTGTAATATTATGACACCCAAAACGGGTGTCAAAAAACCATGGCGAATAAAATACCAATGCTCTACTCATCTAACAGCCATTTCACCACTGCACAATGACCCAAATAAAAAGCCAATTCCCTGTATATTGTCTTCAACATCTCTTAAAAAAACAGATACCCAATCAGATCTGTTTCCTTGACTTGGAAACACACCCAAAAAAAAATAAGAATAAAAATGAATCCTCAACAAAACTTTGCTGGTAAATCAATCTCATAACATGAATACACTTCATTGCACCTTTAAATCTCTGTTTGTCTGCAAAAAAAAAAAAGACCTTTTTCTTTTTCTTTCTACTCCTCATCATCTTTCTCTACCAAAATCCTCTTGCAGGCTTCATAACACATGAAGGAAATGCCAGCAGCAGGCACCAGCTTCATGCAGCTGGGCCCCAGCCCTCGATACAAGCCCGGGACGCCTTCTTGTTCAAGAATGGTGGCAAGAGCATGGATCAGATTCTTGTACACTTGCCTCCCACTCACAGCCCCAACCTGCATCTGCTTGCGCGCCACTTCTAGGGGGAAAGTGGCGGTGCTCGATATGGCAGCTGCCAGGGAACCAATCAAAAGGGTCTCCATGTTACCGATCTTCTCTTGTTTGAAAACCTTTCTGTAGGCCTTTTGCAGCGTGTCATATGCGCAGTAGTTGGTTGCCGCATATGGAACCACTCCAATCAAACTCGGAGTGAGACCCCGGTAGAGCTCTCTCAGTCCCCCCTCTTTCAATATCTTAACGAATGCATCTAGTAGACCATCATAAACTCCTCTCTACAACAACAACAATCCAATAAGCTCCCACATGAGAGTAGTGTGTCTGTGTGTGTGTGTGTGCGCACATACATACATAGTTACATACATTTTGTGTACATTGCCAATGGAGCTAACATAGTCGTAATTGACAATGATTAAGCTTCATGTAAATAATGGACTATATCAAAATAACACATTAAACTTCTTTTGCTTCTTACTTTCAATGATGTTTTGGGTAGTAAATGCATCAATGAAGTTGGGATCATACTTGGTTTTGTTGTTGCATGCATACATACATACATGCATGCATCCTGTGTGTAGGAGACTAGAAGTATCGATTGTTCACACGCACAAAAAAAAAGTTTGTGTGGTGAGATTTTACCTGAACTGTGAGCCGAGTCTTGACCAATTCAAGAGGATATGTGACCAGTGTTGAGCTGACGCCTGCACAAGCTCCGGCAATTAATGAAGCAGGAACGGGAAGTTTAGGCTGCTCGCCAGGTTTGGGAGACAGGTTCTTTTTAACCGTGTCATAAGCAAAAAGCTGCAGCATTTCAGGAAAAAAATTGCATTCAACAATCATGCTATAATAACATATAATGCAAAGGTGGATTGAAAATGAAAACAACCCAATAAGGTCCTACAAGTGAGGAATTGGTGTGGGCGTGAAAACAAGACTACTCTTCATGTGAAGATTGGTACCCTTCAATGCATTGATGACAGTTTCCCATTTCAATGAAGGTCTTATAGATGTTAAGATGCACTTTACAATCACATAGTCTCTTATAGCCCCACTCTCTTTTTGACCAACTTATGTTAATCATGTGTTATATCTTGATCAATAAGCCCATAAAAAATGCATGAAAATTTTGATCAATCACAAGTCACAAATCTATGTCTCCATGCCATCCAATTACAATTTTCACCACATCTTGTTCCTCATCTAATCTTAAATGATGCTAAATATATCCCAAGTAGCAATAGTTAAAAAAAGGAAATGAACTTTGTGGCAAGGCAATTGAATCTATCAAACTAGAGTAAATATTGTTCTACTAAAGTTGTGAGTTCTATTAAATAATGCCCACGAAATGATATTTTATACAGCGTAATATTTTAAATGTTATCCTTACTACTCCGTACTTTTATAAGTAGCAAAATGCATGTTCGCGGCTCAAATAGGAAAAAGAAAATCAAAGGCAAAAACATTGTTGCAAAGTTAAGAGGGAGGAGATATCAATGAATACTTTTGATCTACCAAAAGAGGGAAAATGCTATTGAAAATTAATAGATGATGGAGGAGAGAATGACTTTGACGTGCATGAGATTTAATCAAAATGAGGAAGTTTATCTCCCTAACAAAGAGGGCAATAAACTTAATAAGACTTCAAAAAGACAATGAACTTATTCAACAAGAAAATAAAAGAATGTCTACTACTTTTTTTCCTTCTATGATACATAGAATTTTCTTCTTTTCAGTTCGTCTCGGACATATAAACGCTACGATGCCAAATATTACTATAGACATTCCATGCACAATGCCTGCAGCCGAATAACCTCTTACTGGCTTATTGTAGGGTGTCTGCAGTGGCAGAGGAAGGATGACAGTAGGACACGTGCCCCAAAAGTCAATTCCAGCAACGGTGTCATGGATACATGCAATGGGAATTGTAGAGGAATTTCAATGAAATATGAAATGCCTTCAGCGTGGTGGATCGACAACAACACTTATGACTTAACCCTAAACCCTACCCCCCCCCTCCCCGAGAACTCAATCCAACTGCGTTTGTTTGGTTTTGTTACTTAATTCGATCAGTAAAATCTATTGCCAGACCAAAAATGATGTCTCAACAACTAAACCAGCACATCATTCAAACCTAAATAAAGATCAAATTTTTCCTACAAAAATAATGCAGTACCCGAGAACACAAATAGTTACAGAATAAGAGCACAACTTTAGCAACATATCAATCAACCCTAAAACACAGATGATAAGAGTCTACCTCAATGGCCTTGCTGGGCGCAACACGAATCACATTGACCAAATTGCCCCTAAACAATCCAGTCCACCCTTCATGTGTCATGATAGAATTGAACACCTCCGTTGTTGAATGCCCGTTACTCCCAACCATCAAATGAGTCCTAATGGTCTCCAAAGGCGCCACGACAGTCCTTGACACTGCCCCAGCAATCGCCCCGCTAATCAACCTCCTCAGCGAAGGGTTCCTAACCTTAATTTTAAGCTTGAGCCCGGACTTCTTCTTGGCAGCCCCTTCTTCCTCCTCAGGAACCTTAAGCCCCTCAAGTGAAGAGATGTATTTCATACACAAATCTACATAGGGGATCTTGAAGCCTGGGTTTTCATCCCGAGAATCAGATTGATTCGGGGACGAAGGGCTGAAATCCATGCTGCCACCCATTTGACCCACAGAGGCAAAAAGCCCACCGGGACGAAAGTTGCCATCTTGGAGACTCCATTGAAACCCCAATTGAGAGCTCGAAGAAAACCCACCTCTCTTGAACTCCAGTACCTCCATTCTTTGTCCTTTCATGATTTGAAAACTCTCCACAGAAAACCCCCCAAAACCCTTTGAATCGGAAACCAGAATAACAACCAAATCTGACGATTCAAGGGTTTAGGGGGATTCTTTCTCGCGTTTGAGTGTTTGAAAAAACTTTGATGGTTGATTGGATTCCTCGGTTTTATAAAAGCAGTAGATATCTGTAAGAATATAATATGTGAATAAAATGAAATCCTTTATATCAGCGGAAAATAGAAAACACAAAACTGATGTGTGTGCATTTTTGTAGGTGAAGAAAGAACTTTTTGTAGGTGAAGAAAGAACTTGAAACCTACACTAATGGGCGGGTTCAAATAATGTGACTTTTGTTGCTTGCATTTTAGGAATAGAAGTAATTATTCACTCAACTTTGATTCGAGACACATTTTTCAAATAAAATATTCTTTAGGTTTCAATATAAATTCTAGGGCCATTATTTAGAGAATAATTGGCACTTGACCCTCTTTTAAAGAGTAATTTTTTAGCTTCGATTTTGTCTCGAAAATAATTTTGTGTGTTTGACAAATCATTTCATTCTTATGATGTACGGAGTATAACTTTAAATTACAAAATAGTTTGAGAAATGCTTTTTGGCAAGGTTGGGTTTTAATATTTTTGCCTTCTGCATTTGTGGCTTACACTTTTCTAGAACTTTGGTGCACTGTCAAACTTCCTTTTACATAATTGATTTATATTGGATATCATATATTTTTTTACCTATTTTCTGAACAAAATTATTATAGTAAAATAATTTTGTTCATTTATTGATAACATTTTGGTGGGATGCTCATTGCCAGGAGAGGCAAATCACATTTGTGTGCATTTGTGCGATATGCATCCTACCGTCCTACGTGACACGTGTTGCTAAAAGTCGTGCACGAGAAACTGAAATTTAATGGATGCCAATTCGACAATCCATGTGGGGTATGAGGGTGGAGTATGGGTTATGAGGGTTGAGGGATAATATGGCATTACGATCTGTTGTCAAAATAACTAAAGTGTAGTAGTAATAATAATAATAATAATAATAATAATAATAATAATAATAATAATAATAATAATAATAATAATAATAATATTATTATTATTATTATTATTATTATTATTATGTTTGTTGCCAATAACTCTGTTTGAGTTTATTCATCCAGTTTGACTTTTCAAAATAAAAATTAGATAAATTATGAATCTCAACTAAATAAAGTTATAATGTATATTAGTCGTTCAAGAAGAACTCCCAATTTATGTATAGTAAGTTGCTTTAGAATAAGTAATATTTTGCTTTAGAATGAATACTATGTTGTTTGAGGATTAACATTGCGTTATTCATAAATAAATATTATAATTGTAGTGAAAAATTGTATGAAAATGAACATTGCGTAATTTAAAAAAGAATACTACGGAGTAAGTTGATTAAAAATTAAGAGAAATTACCCAAAATAATCCTAACTTTACCCGATCTTTCAAAAATAATCTCACCTTTCACTGTGATGCATAATAATCCCAAATTCCCAATTTTATTGAAATTTGCCAGTGTTGGGTCGCCGTTAAGTTTCTAACGGAGGGTTAACGGAAATGTCTGTTTTAGACAACAAAATAAAAGTTGGGATTATTTTTGATGAATTTTTTTTTAATTTTTTTTGAAATTTTTATTTAAATTTTTTGAATTACTTTCAACCTCCATTTCTTTTTCTTTTTTAAAAATTATTTTTACCTTAGAAAAAAAATAGATATAAAAAATAATGAAAATGAGAAAAATAACTAAAACCATACAAAATTAATCAAATAAATAATGTAATCAATAGAAATTAAACAAAAAGGGGTAAGAAATAAAATAAATATATACGGAGTGGTGGATTTTAACATTTTACACACTATACGGAGTCTTAATGTACAACTTATTTTTTAAAAGAACAAGCTGTCCGGTAAAGCTGAAATTATTGTAGATAATTTTTTCTAAAAAATAAGAAGTGATATGTTAATACTTTGTATAATGCGTAAAATATTAACACCCACCCGTATATTTTTATTTTATTTTACCAATTTCAAGTTAGTTTCCATTGATTACCTTATTTATTTTATTATTTTTGTATCATTTTAGTTACATTTCTCATTTTTTTATTTTTTATATCTATTATTTTTATTTTTTAAACTAAGACTAATCTTTAAAAAAGAAAAAAGAAATGATTATGGAGGTAGAAAGTAATTTTAAAAAATTTAAATGAAAAAATTAAAAAAATAAAAAAAATGAAAATTCATCAAAAAATAATCTCAACTTTCATTTTGTTGCCTAAAACGGGCATTTCCGTTAACCCTCCGTTAGAAACTTAACGGCGACCCAAAGCTGACAAATTTCAGTAAAGTTGGGATTATTATGCATCACAGTGAAAGGTGAGATTATTTTTGAAAGACCGAGTAAAGTTGGGATTATTTTGGGTAATTTTTCCTAAAAATTAACACTACGTTATTCCAAAATAAGTAATTTTTTACTCCAAAATGAATACTTGTATTTCGTACAAAAATGAATACTATTTTATTTCAAAATAAATAATCCATACTACTCAGCTATGCCATAATGGATAAAGATATTTGTACTCCAAAAGTGTGTACACCATTTATATACCGTAGGTACGCACCAACATTTTGTGTTAGTGTAATGCTAATTTTTGTTAATGTACCAACGCTTTGTGTCAGTGCAATACTAATTTTTGTTAACACATCAATATTTTGTATCAGTGTAAATTTTTGTTAACATACTAACATTTTGTGTCAGTGTAAATCATCAAATATTGATGCATATCTTTGATGTAAGGCCTCGTTCCATTCAACTTATTTTTTCTTATTCTTATTAAAATCAGATCAGATCAGACCAGATCAGATCAGATCAGATCGAATCAGATCAGATCAGATCAGATCAAATCAGATCTGATCAGATCTGATCAGATCCCATCAGATCAGATCAGATCCTATCAGATCAGATCATATCAGGACTTATTAAAATCAGATCTCATCAAGAATTATTATTATTATTATTATTATTATTATTATTATTATTATTATTATAATTATAATTATTATTATTATTATTATTATTATTATTATTATTATGATCATCATCATCATCATCATCATCATCATCATCATCATTATTATTATTATTATTATTATTATTATTGTTCTTAAAAATGAAAAAGAATAAACTTTAGAAATAGGTTAAATAGAAAATTGAGAAAGTAATCCTTAATTATTAGACGTCGGAAAAATTAGTTTTAAAATACATTGACAATATCAATCTAATTCTACTTTTAAAATATATTTTTATTGCTACTTGTACTTTGAGTTTCTAAACTTTTGATCTTTTATAAGGATGAAATATTTTAATAAAAATACTATCTCTTCTATATATTGATTATCTAAATTTAATTACTTTTTAATGTATATCTAAATTAAATATTTATTCTAATGTATAATTCTAATTTTACAAAAAAATTATCATAAAATAAAAAATATTATTACATTATAATATGAATGATTATTCTAATATATAAATTAACTATTTTTATTTTATTAAAAAATAATCATTAAATAAAAAATATTGATTATATTATAATATGAATTATCATTACAATTTTCAAACGTTATTATAAAGTCAAATTAAATTATTGATTTGAAATTTTAAATTAAATCATAATTAATCAGATCAGACCAGATCAGATCAGATCCAATTAGATCAGATCAGATCCAATCAGATCAGATCAGATCAGATCCAATCAGATCAGATCAGATCAGACCAGATCAAAACTTATTAGAATCAGATCAGATCATCTCTTATCCTCAAAAATAAAATACTGAGTATTTTTTTTAAAAAAATCCGACTTTTCCTGGATGATCATCTCTGCAACAAAACCACTCAGAGCTCCAAGCAATGGCCGAGCAGCAGAACAGAGCTGCTTAGCACTTCTCCTGCTCTGCAATTCTCTTCCCAAACTCTCCCAAATCTACTCCCACATTCTCAAGCTCGGCCTCCGATCCAACAATCTCGTCCTCACCAAATTCGCTTCAGTTTCCTCCGACCTCGGCGCCATAAACCACGCTTCTACCTTCATCTTCCACTCGGACGCCGAAACCCGCGGCTTCGACGCCTTCCTTTTCAACACCGTGATCAGAGGCTTCGCTCAAACCCGTTGTTCCAAGCACAAAGCAGTGACGTTTTACCAGAAAATGTGCGGTCTTGGCGTTTCGCCTAACAAGTTTACCTACCCTTTTGTTCTCAAGGCTTGCGCTGGAATTGGGGAATTGAAACTAGGCGAAACCTTTCACGGGTTGGTGGTGAAGACGGGGTTCGATGATGATAGGAATGTTTTGAACACGATGGTTCACATGTACTGTTGCTGTAATGGTGGGATTGGGTACGGCCGGAAGGTGTTCGATGAAATGCCTGACTGGGATTCTGTTGGTTGGAGCGCAATGATTGGTGGGTATTCGCGCTGGGGCATGTCCAATGAGGCTGTAGCCTTGTTTAGGAAGATGCAGATGGAAGGGGTGAGGCCTGATGAGATCACAATGGTCTCTGTCTTGTCTGCTTGCCGGGAATTGGGAGCCCTCGGGCTGGGCAACTGGCTTGAAGAGTACATTGAGAGGGAAAAGCTTCAGAAAAGCGTGGAGCTTTGGAACGCTCTCATCGACATGTTTGCAAAGTGTGGGGACATTGATAAGGCCCTGAGTTTGTTTTCGCGTATGGGCGAAAAGAACATTGTTTCTTGGACTTGTGTCATTGATGGCTTAGCAATGCACGGCCGGGGTTCTGAGGCAGTGTCATTGTTTGAGGAGATGAGAAGAGATGGGGTCATAACACCTGATGGAGTTGCCTTCATTGGACTGCTCACTGCTTGTAGCCACTCCGGTTTGGTCGAAGAAGGCAGAAAGTATTTTACCTCAATGACACAAGATTTCGGCATAGCTCCCAATATAGAACACTATGGGTGCATGGTTGATCTCTTCTGCAGGTGTGGACTTGTTCAGGAAGCATTAGCATTTGTCCAGAGAATGCCTGTTGAGCCGAATGCAGTCATCTTGCGCACCATAGTCATTGCTTGCCGTTCTCACGGAGAGCTCAAACTAGGAGAAGCGATAACCAGAGAGCTGATAGAACACGAACCGATGCAAGACTCGAATTACGTGCTGCTGTCCAATATTTACGCGAAAATGTTGAAATGGGAGAAGAAAACTGTGGTCAGGGAGGCAATGGTGAAGAAGGGGATGAAAAAGACCCCAGGAAGCACGATGCTCGAGCTGGGTAACGAAATCTACGAATTCGTGGCAGGGGATAAAAGCCATAGTCAGTACAGAGAGATTTACAAGATGATGGATGACATGGGAAAGCAGATCAAGAAGGCTGGGCATGTGGCATCAACATCAGAAGTGTTGCTTGATATTGATGAGGAAGACAAGGAGGGTGCTTTGAATAGGCACAGCGAAAAGCTGGCCATTGCTTTTGCACTTATGAAGACTCCTCCTGAAGCTCGGATACGCATTGTGAAGAACTTGCGCGTTTGCGAGGATTGCCATTCGGCCATCAAGTTGATTTCTGTGGTCTATAAGCGCGAGATTCTTATGAGGGACCGGAACCGGTTTCATCATTTCAGAGAGGGCAAGTGCTCTTGCAATGACTTCTGGTGATGCATACAAGTTGGAGGGGTCCATTGGTAACGTAAGCCTCTTGGTGAGTTCTTGAGCTCCAGATAACTTGGAAGCGAGATTTTGGGTTTTTAGTCCCTGAATCTCTAGTCCCATGGTCGGATCGACTAGGGATGATCTCGACCTACAATTAGGCCTCGTTTGGCATCAGCGTTAGAGATTAGCGTTGTCATTTTGAAATGATTATCCGACGGTTCTAGCGTTAGCGTTTTCAAGATTAATCTGCACTATTAAATTTTTATCCAAAACACTAACGCTAATCGAAAACGCTGTTCCCAAACAAAGCCTTACAAAGAATGCATAAAAAAACGTTTACTGTAAGTTCGTGGGGCGCAGCGGATAACACCAAACACAAGCTATGAAAAAAAACAATCAACTATGCTGCAGAGAAGACGCTGCAGCTCTGTCCAGTAACAGATGACGGACAGTCTGCTATAGCACTTCTTTGTCACAAGCACACACAGAAGCAGATTACGCAGAGAGTGTTACAGCGCCTACTGGGCAGAATGCTGTAACTGTAAAATGCGTAAAAAATAACACCAGATATGTTTACGCAGTTCGGAGAAACTCTCCTAATCTGCGGGGCTCACGTCCGTGTAATAGCCCTCCACTAAATCACTAGATGCAAGTTACCCCGGTACATAACAACATGATGAGACACCCTTCTCCGAATTGCTATGACAAAACTTCTAATCTAGGATTTCTAACCCGAACTCTATTCAGATCCGCTTCGGCTATCACATCTCCACCGAGATCACGAGGACAAACGTGTTGGCAGCCCTCTCCTTAAGCTCTGGTTCATCTCCTGGATGTCACGATCTGTTTGGCATTGAAGATCTCATCTTTCATGTAGATCGTAACCTTCTTCACGCAAGGGAAGCTCCGAGACGCGACGGGAACGCTCTACATCAGCGTATATTCTTTGTTTTCCCTCTCAATCGCTCCCAGTAATTCCCAGGGACCTGCTGCGTTTTATAGGCTCCTCTTAACACAATCCTAGTAGGAATAGGATAGTAGAAGTTGGCTTGAATTCTACTTCATTAGTCTTGATCCACAAATAACCTAAAGAGTTGGGATTCCTTAGCATGTACAGCTGGAGTTATTATCATGTAATCACAATCCCAATAGGTCTCTAATCCAGATTGCAGCTTAAAATCCCGTGCTCAGACCTCTGATCCCGAACAAGGTGTTGCAGCATCGTGCTGTAACATCTTCTGTGTCAACCTCGAAAACTGCAGCAACTCTAGAAGTCTAAATAAATTAAACCTCTCCTAACAAATAGAGGTTTCTACCTAGTACAATACCTAACAAATATGTGATTTTATTTTGCCAAAATATTAGCCAACACCATGGAACCAACATTTACGACGCGCTCTAACAGCTCCTATAAGGGGAGCGGATTGCGAGTGGCAAACCTCATGACCCAACCTCATATTCCATCCCCAAATTGTGTCACCTTGCCCAAAATTTGCTCCATTCTCATTAGTTCAATTTTTTCTTCACGTGCAAATTTCTTGGTTTAATTTTGAAAAAAATTAAGAAATGTTAAAAAGTATGGTTGAAATTTGTATTTATAGGAGAGAAATCATGTGGCTACCGGAAAAAAAAATATGGGATAGTTATGAGAGTTAAATATTTGCACTTTCTTTTTACTTTTCTAATATACAAATGAATAATCTTGATACTAATTTGCTCACTCTAACTTCTCAGAGATTTAGAAAAAAGACGAAAAGCTTTTGATTAATTAAAGTGAGCTGTTAGAATTTATTTACAAGAGAACATCAGTTTGGATTATTTTTCTAAGAACAAAAAGAAGAAAAAAGTGGGAAAATTATTTTAAACGAATGAAAAAGCGAAGTGAGAAAAAATATTGTATATGAGAGGGGAGAGTGTAAGAATAACATAATTTCTTTTTAAATAGATTTTAAATTATACACTTGGCTTGAGTAGTAGGATGACCTCTCTCCGAGATCTTGTGAGAACTTTCGCTAAGTTTGATTCTCGGTGAATACATTGACTTAGTGTGTGTCATTATTCAAAAAAGTATAAACAAATGGAGTATTTTAATGGTTATAAAGTCAATAATACTAAAAAAATTCATACATTTTTTTACTTTTCAAAAATCAATTTGAATTTGTAGATAGAGCCTTTGATGCATCATACCACGAATAACATTGGAGTCGATTTGGTGCTACACCGCCATGAATATCAGATGAAAGACCAAACACAGAACAGCCATACTATGGGTATACTAAAAATTGTGCTCCAACTTGTACTCCATAGGGATACCTCGTTATTTTAACGGTTCACAATCAAAAAATGCTAGTTCAATAAAAAAAATTACAATGGCATTTTGTATCAGTATAAACAATCACACTAACATTACATTAATACAAAATATTGGTGTGTGCCTTCAGAGTACAAAATGAGGTACATTTTTTTTGTATAGAAATAGTTTAATTAAACACCAAATGCCAAAATAAATTTTGAGCCCGGCACTCATCAATACAATAGAAAAACGAGATACGTCCACAACACCAAATACACATATACTCCTATTTTTGAAGAAAAAGAAGAAAAAGAAAGAAATATTGCTACAAAAAGTGGCTTTAATTCCGTGCCCAAAACAGAGTAACAAACTTTCATCTCAAGTACCTAACTCGCCATTAATGGAAGAAGAACCCAAGCTCACGAAATGGGCTCTTTTCCACTAATGTCGCCTGTTTATCCCCAACCGAATTCCCAAATTCACGCCCGGGCGTCGTCGCCCTTCTTCTTCCCCAATCCGTCGCCGTCTCCGGCCACTTCCCCCTCCCTCAACGGCATCCGTCTCTCGCCGTCCCCCTGCTGGGCCTTCTTCTGCGCCTCCCTGGCCTTCAAATCCTGCAATTTGGAGTGATTGTAGTACGCCACGCCCACGAACGCCAGCCCGTATCCGGCCAGATTCACCGCCGTGACGGTGTCCTTGATCACGGACCAGGAGAAGGCAATCAGGAGCCAGTCCTTGACCACGCCGGCGACGTTCATCGTCAGCGCCGACGTCTTCCCCACCAGCAGGAAAACGGCCAGATTCAGAGCGAACGCGCAGAGGGAATTGCTCCCGAACACGGCGAAATCGAACCGGAGGTTCGATTTCGCCCTCAGGACGGGGAATTCGACGAAGATCCAGGGGATAGAGAGGAAAATCAAGCAGGTGGGGGCGATGTAGTACAGGGAGGTGATAGGGTTTAGGTTAATCCCCTTGGAGGTGAGCAAGATCTGGATCAGGACGAGCCTGGTCGCCTCGAACGCCACCGCCATCAATTGGAGGAACACGCCGCGGGAATCGAACTTGGCCTCGCCGTAGGCGGCGATTGCGACGCCGATGGAGATGGAGAGCATGTTGGCCATGGTGGAGGGCCGGTAGGGATCCTTGTTGAAGAGGATTCCGATGGCGTAGACGGCGACGGGCATGAGGGCCTTGAGCATCTGGATGAAGGAGACGGAGAGGTAGATGTAGGCGGAGTTGGAGGAGCAGAGGGAGAGGGCGTAGAGGGCGCCGATGGGGAGGACGGAGGTGAGGTAGACGCGGCGGGAGAGGGGGGCGGCGGGGAGGTCGACGACGCGGGCGACGCGGACGAGGAGGAAGGCGAGGGAGGAGCAGAAGGCCATGTGGAGCATGGTGAGGGAGATGGGGAAGGGCCAGTCGTAGAGCTTCCGGTCGAGGATGAACTTGTTGTAGACAATGACGGTGAAGGAGAGGAAGATCCAGAGGAGGACGTAGGCGTAGGAGAGGACTATCTTCTTCGCCACGCCGTCGGAGAGGGCGGCGCCTTTCCCCATTTCGACGGCGGCGGAGGACGGGAGGCGATGAACGGATGGACGAAGGAGAAGAACTGAAGAAGTTTGTTTATTTAAACACAAATAAATTCACATTGTACGATCGACGGTGACTTCGAATGACGCGTGTCCACTTCTTCTCTGTTTTTAAATTTGATAAAAGTTACAGTCCCGGGCACTTTGAATGATTTTTTACTCTCCTTTGAATCTTTTTACGGCCGCATTTAGAGCATAATTGTAAGAGCACTGGTAACTTACACTAAAATTTCAATCTGGGGCTTCAAATCTCTATTTTTTATATTTTTAAATATACATCTTCTAAAATTAAATTAATAACATTTTATCATATTAATTGAATTTAAATGAAAATAAATTATTAAATAAAAAAATCAATAAAAGGTAAATTAACCAAATAATATTTGAGTAATGAAAACAAATATATAAATAATTATATTACTTTATGAAGAAATTACTGATTATTCGAGCGACTAAAAATATCTTCATTCAAATCGGGGTGACGGGGTTGTAGTAACATATTGCAAATTGAAATAATACATTAATTAAAAAATACAGTCAATAAAAAAGTATGTTAAATTTAAAAAACAACAAAAAAATTACATTACGAAAGAAATTTTTTTTAAAAAACATTATATTAAACAATAAAATATAGAGTAAAAAATTATGTTTGTGTTTGTTTTATTTTTTTAAAGAGAAAGAATATGAAGAGTAAAAAAAATATTTTGTCTTATGGCATTTATGTAATTTTTTGTTGTTTTTTAATGAATGAAGCCCGTTAAACGTTTGAAGCATAGAGGATGAAACCCCTTGGAAGCCCCAGGGGGGCGGTGTTTGCTGCCCCTTTGGCATTAAAAGCGGTAATAACGCCTCGGGCGTTATGCCCATTACCAGTGCTCTAAGGCAATGCCATGTCATGCCATGTCAGCAAATTCCATTCAAATCATGACATTCCATGGTCTTTCCATCACATTTTTCATTCCATGTGCAAGGTGTGACTCTCTCATTTTTTATTTTTTTTAATATTTTTAATATTTGTAATTTTTGAAAAAAATATTTTTTAAAAGAAGTAAACATATTTTAATAATAAAATAAATTTTTAAAATAATTTTTTATAATTAAAAATCATTAAAAAGTGTAAAAATAGACGAAAACAACGACTTGCCACTGTATGTTACGACACTCCACTCATTTGCCACGCGGTGACTGGGTTACTTTTTATTGGTTGAAATAATCCATGTCACCGTGTGACATATCATTTTTGTCTTACCATTGTTAATGCTCTTAAGAAGTATGCCTTCAAAGAAATTTAATTATTTAAGGATTATTTCCTTCCTCACAAATTAATGAAGTGAGCTACAAAAAGAAGTGAGCTACAAAAAAATTTCCAAAAAAATAAGATTAACTTGAAAATAAAAAAAAAAAGACATAAAACAAATTAATTTGGGACAGAAGAGATATTTTGTATGTTATTTTTATGTTATTGATTCTATTATGTCGTACTCCCTCTGTCCTGCAAAAAACTTCTTATTTTGACTTTTAAAAGATTTAAGATGAGTGTATTTTTGTGTTAAATTTCAAAAAATACCCTTTGATATGATGGATAAAGTAGGATGTGATGTGTAGATTAATAGAGAAAAAATGTGATATGATAGATAGGTTAAGAATTAATAGAGGTAAAAATGACTTTTTAAATGAAAACATAAGAGTTTTTGGGATAGATGAAAAATGAAAAGAAAATGATTTTGTGGGACAAAGGGAGTAGTATCTATATATTCGAAAAACTTGTAGTATGTGGTTTTACTTTGTTTAACCTAATACTCCTTCCATTTCAAAATATTTACCACATTTAGAGCAATATGTAAAATATTATCTCTTCTAAAATTATTTTATTTACAAATTTGCAGAGAAACAAAAAGTACAAATTATATTGCTCAAACGTGCATCAAAAACTTTATGAAATAAGATGCAACAAAAATATTTTATTTTATCAAATGGTCACCGAAAATGAGTAAACAAATACACAATAAGTTAATGTTAGAGGTAAGACATATGATACTCTTTCAATCCAAAACATTACTTTGGGGGTTCTCTTATTTTATAGTAATAGATCTCAGTTCCCACATTATTTAAATATATTTTGGATACCCTCCATATCTGGTAAGAATTCTCATGTCTCATATTACACAAAATGTACTCAGGAGGTCCTTAAAATCCGTGATAATGTGTTACGAGAGTATATTTTGTCTATTTAGCCGTTATGATTGAAAATATTGTTACTTTGACGAGTACTGAATTTCACATCGATAATCATTATTTTATTAAATTTAAATAAACTTCTTCATTTTTTCAAAGTAAAAAAAACTTTTAATCTCATGCCTAAATTGAGAAAAAATGTACCCTCGAAGTATAATATCACAAATTTTAAGGAGACTAATGTATACTCCCTCCGTCCTAAAACTTTCTTCCCAGAGCACTATTCCAACTTCACAGGAATTTATATTTATTTGTGTTTTTTCATGGCCTATATGATAAAATAAAATATTCTTGTCACCACTTGTTTTGTTGAACTTTTGATGTAGTTTTTAAATATGTATGTCTTATTTTTTATTTCTATACCAATATTTAAATAAAATAGATTGAAAAAACTTGGGATTTTTTTTCGTTTTGTGCAACGGGAAGAAAGATATAGGACGGAGGGAGTATTTTAGATAATATGTGAAATGAAAAATCTTACTAAAAAATGAGGGTACTCCGAAGTTTATTCCAGAAAAATTGAGGGTACCACGAAGTAATTTTTTTTGTCTTATGTCCTCCATATATAGATTTTATAAGATTTTTTTCACAAAGTCTAAGTTAACTCACTACGTTTACTTTTTTTCACTACTCAAAATAATTTAGTTTTGTTATCTATTATTTTGTAGAATTTTTCATATATACTTTTTACTATATAAATTACTCCAAGATATATTTTAAATTTTATACTTGTAATGAAATAAATTGAATTCAAAATAAAGTTTATCAAGTCCCGTAAATCTATAGGAGACGAAAATAGTATCTAATTAATTGAATAAATTATGTTATAATTTACTCCATAATTCATTAGAACATGATTTCATGAATGTAGTAAAAGTTTGTGGAGTATTTTGTAAGACATTGAATAATTCAAGTTTTGTATTTTAACGTTTTTTAAACTTATTTTCAATAAAAAATGATAGGGGTACATCAAAAAGTTTACCCAAATTATAAATGAGTGTATGTCAATCACACAATCCTTGTGTGAATTAACAAAAAATATCTAGATCAAAAAATATCTAGATTATCACAATTTGTATATTGTTTGTAACGTCATTTCGATAGATCACCTTGGTATAAAATGTTGGTACAAAATTCTTTGATCGTAAATACATTTTGTATGAGTGTAAAACATCAAATGACGGTGTAAACATCTGATGTACGAAATGCAGTACAATCGTTAATGTAGAAGCAACATGATTGAAAGTTTAATGAGTAGAGAAAGAATGCATGTTAATATTATTAGTGTATAAATGAGTATAAAAAATTTGATCGTAAAAAAATAGATGTAGATGAAGATTCAATAAGCAAAATATAAGAAACATGCAAAATCTTGAATTTTAAATGATAAGAATAAATATGTAGATTTTAAATTTAGTTTTGTTATAAATTAGAAGGGTTTTTTCTCAAATCAAAATCTATTTTTTTAAAATCACCAAACATTAAATTTGAACCAATCAAATTCGAATTTAAAATTCAAATTACAATTTTTTATTTTTACCACAAAATCTATTGCGTCATTCATGAGCTTTACAAATACTAATATAAATTTATTTCTTTGTCTAAATAAAATTTGTAAAAGCTTAAAAGTTAAAACAAAAAGTAAATAATTAGCCAATTGGGCCAACCGATGACTCTGGATTTTAGTTCGGACTTTCAACTTGTTGCCTTTGTTGGGCTTGATAAGTGCATCATTTCATCAAGGACAAAAGGGTAAATTTACTTCCACCATCTCCCCCTTTTAAAACCTCCCATTCCACTGAAAAAAAAAACCCTATCCCAATCTACCCTCCCCCCTTCTCTCTCTCTCTCTCTATCTCTTTAAATTTCCGCCTTTTCTCGATTAGCCTAACCTTTTCTCTGCAGACATCAAACCCTAACCGGAATCTCCCTTTCGAAGCTCGTTCTCATCCAGATTCAGCGAGGTAAACGAAAAAAATCTCATCTTTTATGCTTAAGATGGGTTCTAGATGGTTTTCACGATCTGCTTTAAAATCTGGAACGAGTGTTTTTTCGAAGATCTGTGTCTGATTGTTTTGTTTGCTCCGATCTCTGTAGAAGAAGTAGAAAAAAATGGGAGATGCCAAGGAGACTGAAGCTTACGAGGAAGATCTCCTTGACTACGACGAAGAAGACGAAAGAGCCCCTGAATCCGTCGCGGCTAAAGTCAACGGCGAGGCCGTCAAAAAGTGAGCTTCTTTAGTTTTTTTTTGTCTCTCCATTGGTACTAATTTATTAATTGGAGCTCTTCATTCAAAGTTAATTGACCAATTAGTTTATTTGTGATCTTAGATCTATTAACTCTTTTTGGTTATCAATTGAAATTTATACATGTTACGCTCATTAATTGGAATCGTTTGTCTTGTTTCTCTGATATTGATAAGCTGTAGATGCTTGAAAGTTGAAAGTTCATGTGTAGTTGATTTTAAGATTACATCTTCTTACATGTTGTTTAGTACATGTCACCATACCTTCATACAATATGTGTTTTTAGATGGTGTGTATCTCTAACTGGAAATAGAACTGACAATTTATATTTTTTAAATTATCAGGGGATATCATTCAATCCACAGTTCGGGTTTCAGAGACTTTCTTCTCAAGCCAGAGCTGCTGCGTGCTATTGTGGATTCTGGGTTTGAGCATCCATCCGAAGGCAAGTCACCTATCATATGGATCTTCTTGACAATAGTATTTTGAGTGTTCATTTATCTTCTACTTTTGAGTGGGAGATGTAGGCCTTGTTTGGAATTTAGCTGTTAGGTGTTAGCTGTTTGTGTTGATTGGTTTGAACAGTTGGTTGATTTGGCTGCTTTGACTAATCAATTATATTGGCCGTTGATAAAAAATGTTTGGCAAACTTAACTTCTTCAAAATAGATTTTTTAAATTTAATTTAATTTAATGAAATTTTCACCTATATAATTATATGGTATAACATGCTTTGCAATACATACCCTTTCTTTCCTCATAAAATCTTAAGCTATATATCGTTCTAAAGTCATTATTATTTTATTTATTTATGTGTTTTTATTGATCAATTGATAGAATATTATAACTATACAGAGTATCATATCTTGTTTCTACACCAAAATCTCAAAAAAAAAATCGGAAAAATATTTTTTTTCTCGCAAATTGCTTCATGAATATCACATTGGGAAGGAGTTTTTATTTATTTACTATTTACTTATTTATATATTATTTACTTATTTATTTATATAGTTATTGATTGATTTGTTTATTTATTTATCAATTTTTATTTATATATTTATTTATCAATTTTTTATTTAATTATGCAAGAAATAATTAATATTTAATTTATTCATAAAAATTACATACAATAACAAGTAATAAAAAATCATTTTCCAACAACCAAACCGAAATGATACTCCCTGCAGTTTTTTAAAATTTGGCTATTCGGACTCAAACTGGCAACCCTTTCAGCCAACTACCAAACACTCTTTTTGGCTGTTTGACCAGTCAAATCTGCTAAAGTTGGTCAAAACAGCCAAAAGCCTTCCTAAATGCCAAAAACCAAACATGCCCGTATTGCCCCTTTATCTACCCCCCTCTAGCAATTATGGTGCATCATATTTATCTTTTTTTGTGCCATCTGATCATAGACTTAGAACACATAATTAGTTGGATAGTAATTAATTTATGTAGGTGCTTTTTATTAAGTATGGTTTCATGCCTCTGTGTGTGGTTGTTTTGATTTGTTGTAAGAATTGAGAGTATGTTCTTTTCATCACCTTAAAGACCAATTTTCTCATCCCAACTTGCTAGTGTATATGCTCTCCTTTCTAAAACAAACTAAAATGTCATTTATTATTCACTAATCACAATACCAGTTATCTATCATTTAAAATGTATACTTATGTGAAAATATATTCATGTGGGATTTGGTTTAATTTTTCTTGATATATATATTTTAATAGTATATAATTTATTGAAAGCTTTAGTTTAATTTGTGCACCGGCAAGCATGGAAGTTTTATTGTTGCAACTACTTTAGAACAGAGGAGGTATGTAGTTTGATGTTGTAGTGATATGGTGTGCTTTTGGTCGTGTTTGTGTTTTTATTATTTTATTATGTATTATTTTTCCTTTTTAGGGTAGCATTATTTTTTGAAATCTGGCTGTTCATTTGATGCTGTATTTCATAATAATACTCTTATATAATTGGCTTATAGTTTTTTTTAATGTCTCTATTTGTATTCAGAATGTGAAACAATGTTCTGTTGATATGCCTTTCCTGTGTGCATGCAGTTGACAAATATTTGTCCATAATTTATATCTGCAATATTTGAATTCTTGCTCAATGCTTCAACCTTTATGTTTTTCAGGTAAATAGTCATTATCAGTACAATTTTGGAGAACTACAATGGTAAACTTTTTTTAACTGAAACTGAGATACCCTTCCTCCTTCGATCCAATCTATATGGTTCATCAGTGCAACATGAATGCATTCCACAAGCTATTTTGGGTATGGATGTAATTTGCCAAGCAAAATCTGGGATGGGGAAGACTGCTGTTTTTGTCCTCTCAACTCTGCAACAGATTGAACCTATATCCGGTCAAGTTGCTGCCCTTGTTCTTTGCCATACAAGGGAGTTAGCATACCAGGCATGCATTACTTACACAATTTTGTTTAGAAAAGTGCTCTTCATTTTCCTATATAACTCATGTGCTCTGATGTTTCTCCAGATCTGTCACGAATTTGAGAGGTTCAGCACATATTTGCCTGATATCAAGGTGGCTGTTTTTTATGGAGGTGTCCATATTAAAGTTCACAAGGATCTTCTGAAGAATGAATGCCCTCACATAGTGGTTGGTACACCAGGAAGGATTCTTGCTTTAGCAAGAGATAAGGACCTTTCCTTGAGAAACGTGAGGCATTTTATACTGGATGAATGTGACAAGATGCTTGAATCACTTGGTAGATCTTTCATTTCCTACATTCTATATTAGAGCCTATCTAAAATATAGAGTAGCTTTTTTACTAATTTTTTTGGTAAAATCCTTTTGCAGACATGAGGAGAGATGTCCAGGAAATTTTCAAGATGACTCCTCATGATAAGCAGGTTATGATGTTCTCAGCAACTTTAAGCAAGGAGATCCGCCCAGTGTGCAAAAAGTTTATGACAGATGTAATGTCTCATGGCAAAGTCTACTGTTTTTCCATATTTCAGCTCTTTGCTTCTTGGAATGGGTCAATTTTATCACCCTTAATTCAAGTCTTCACTTGCTGGATGTGGCTTATTACTTAGGGAAATGCTCTATTATAGTTTTCTTTAGTTAGTATCTACCAGCTGAAGTGGGATCCAAATCTGTGTCCCTTTTCATCTTTTCCCCAATACCCTTTTCCCATTTTTCATTTCATGTTGAAGTTTGTTGGCGATGCTTTTGAGTTAATTTGCCGAGGAACACTTGTCCGAGGCCTGTTGGTGGTGTGGTAACATATCAGCAAGGAAGACATTAGTTAGTGCTTCTATGAAGTCTCTGCCAGGCATGCCAGGCGTGATTTCACTGTTGGAATGGGACCTTGATTACTGGGATGTTACAGTCGATCATTTCCTGCTCACTCTCTAAGCTTCATGAAGCTCCTAATATGGTTTACTATGACATTTATTCTTTTCAGCCTATGGAAATTTATGTTGATGATGAGGCCAAATTGACTCTACATGGACTTGTTCAGGTATTTCTTTTACTGCTTGAAACTTCCATTTTTGAAATACTATGCTTTTCTTTACACCTTTTTTGTTTTTCCAGCACTACATCAAATTGACTGAAATGGAGAAGAACCGAAAACTGAATGACCTGCTGGACGCGCTGGACTTCAATCAAGTTGTTATCTTTGTTAAAAGTGTTAATCGGTCTGCGGAGCTAAACAAGTTACTTGTTGAGTGTAACTTTCCATCTATCTGCATCCACTCTGGCATGTCCCAGGAAGATAGGTTGGTATAATTAATGTCTTGAATTTCATATGCATTATATTCAAGCAATTTTTTTTAGTTTTATATTCCACCAGAACTCATCCGTCATAACATACAGAGTATAAGTTTTCTTCATATTTAGTTTCATGCATTTTTTATTATGAGAACTGTTTTTCTCAACATAATGAGTTGCTTTTTTCTCAGATTAACACGTTACAAGCTTTTCAAGGAAGGTCACAAGCGAATTCTCGTGGCTACGGATTTGGTTGGGAGGGGTATTGATATCGAACGAGTGAACATTGTCATTAACTATGACATGCCGGATTCTGCTGATACTTATCTTCACAGGGTAGATAATGACACATCCTTAAAAGACTATTTACACCAAAATTGTATTGTATATTTGTAAATTTTTTATGCCCATTATTCATGAAAACCATAGGTGGGTAGAGCTGGGCGATTTGGCACAAAAGGTCTTGCTATCACTTTTGTTTCATCATCAGCCGATTCAGATGTTCTCAATCAGGTATGTGGTCTGGTTTCTACCAACTCCATCTTCTCATATATTTGATCATACTAAATACATTGCTGCTGCATACTGATTCTAGGTCCAAGAAAGGTTCGAAGTTGATATCAAAGAGCTTCCTGAGCAGATTGACACCTCTACATATAGTATGTCCCTCCCACCTTTACTCATGCCAACTTTTTTTTTTTTTGGTTTGTATTGCCCGCCCCCTTTAAACATGCAACGATTTATTTGTTCAGTGCTGTCTTAAAACAAAGCACTATTTCTTCGTTAGGTCGTTTGTTTTGTGGGTGCTAATTTTCATTCCGAACTGGGTGTTTTTTCAGTGCCGTCTTAAAACAAAGCACGCGTACCTGAATGGTATATGCTGTAGATGACGAGACCATGTGAGTTGCTTGTGCTGGCAGGCTTATTTTCCGAATTGCTGTCAAATGTTTTTGGACCATTTATTAAGATGTATCGGTTGTTTCGAATTCCCGTAGATTTTAGGTTATGTTTTGCTAGTTCATTTCCTTTATGAGATCTTTGATTTTGAAACTTGTTTTTGTTTGTACTGTTTGTTTAATGCAAATTGAGATGCCATTTTGAGGGTCTTAGTGATGAACGAATATGTATAACTAGTGATTATCCACTTGTTCCTTATGTTTTTCTACGTTTGATTTGTTCGTTTTTCCAGCCAGGTTTAGGCTATATAGTGGGTGTTTCCTTGTGTTGGTTGCTTATTGATTTACTACGGTAGTATTTTTTAAAAGTAGTTTTTAATTTATACTCACTCTGTCCTATTTTTATTTTTAATTGCCTGTTTATCTTTTTTTCTGTCCCAAAATAAGTTGTCTATTACTCCTGTCCCAAAGTATAATGTCTGTTCACTATTCACATGGTCAAATTTATTCACTTTCTTTCTCTATTTTCGTTAACAATTTAAAAAAATAAAGTATTATTGTCATTACTAGTTTTGTAGATCTTTTGATGTAGTATTTTGATATGTAATTTTCATTTTTTAATTCTATACCATTTGTCATATAAGTTA
Source organism: Cuscuta campestris (assembly GCA_900332095.2). Taxonomy (NCBI): domain Eukaryota; kingdom Viridiplantae; phylum Streptophyta; class Magnoliopsida; order Solanales; family Convolvulaceae; genus Cuscuta; species Cuscuta campestris. Next base: position 2,086,904 of record OOIL02006555.1, read on the forward strand.
CTCTTAAAATAAGTTACTTTTCTCCACCTTATCTTCTCATTCATCGTCACTCCCAAAAAATAATGGCAGTTTTGTAAAATCAATTGTATTTTTTCGAGTAAATTCTATAATTGGTCCTTTAAAACAGGAGGTTTTCCTATTTTGTCCACTATTATCAAATATTATCCCAATAGTCCTTCTTTTATAGGTATATTTTCACAAATAGTCTTTTTTTTGATCTTCTATCATGTTGGTGTTAATTTGAGGACTAAAAGTGTAATTTCACAGTGATAATATATCTTTTTTGTCATACACAATTCTAAAGGCTGTTCTGTTTGCGTCTTTTGTGAATTACAATCGCTTTTTACGACAACGATAGTCTACAAATGTGATCTTTCATCAGAATTTTAGTCACAATCATAGTCATTATTTTTGTGTTATCCGCTTAACCAATATCAGAACACGTCACTAGAGATAATATTGATGTCAAATTATACTTTTAGCCTTTAAATTAACACCAACACGGCAGAAAATCAAAAAAAGGACCATTTGTGAAAAGGTACCCTTAAAAAAAGGACTACGGGAGTAATATTTGATAATAAAGGACTATATATGGAAATCCTCATGTTATAAAGGACCAATTATGGAATTTACTCTATTTTTTTTCTTTCTTAAATATACTCAAAAGTCAAAACAGGTAATTTAATGCGGGACGGAGGAAGTAAGTTGTTTTTCAGTTTAAAAATTCTTTTGTGTTGACAAAAATGAGTAGTTTTTTAAGTAAATTGGTCAAAACATAGAAATGAAAAAATAGGTTTGAAAATGTATCATTGATTGACTTATAAGTTAAAAACAACTTATAAACATAAGTATATAGAAACATTTACATCATCTTTGGTTTGACTGTCTTAGTTTAGTTTTGAATTCAGTCTCTCTAATTGAGGTGTTTAATTGCTTGACTTGGCACGATGCTGTTAAATCCACTCCAAATTTGTCTACAAATTTCTTCTTAAAAGTGTAAAAAGAGAAAAATGGCATGTAAAACATAAGGACAAATTTGTCAAATTCTTACTCTCCCTTCGTCCCAATTTATATTGTGTGTCTCGATGTACGATGTTGAATTTAAATTATTTTTAAATTATTTTATTTGAAAAATAGTGTAATATTAAAAATAAAAATTACGTGTTAAAATATTTTATCAAAAGATCTACAAAATTAAAATTGACATCACTATATATTTTTATCGAATAACTAATAAAAATAGAGAAAGAAAGTGAATTAAATTTGACTATGTGAATAATAAATATGCAATTTAATTTGAGACAAAGTTATTATTTTATTAAGATGTGGGTCATTATTTTATTTTCATTGTTTTGTGTACTGGCTAGAAGGATCTTGGTATTTGAAAAGAATTTTGGACTTATAATTACATGTATATTGATTCAATGAGCATTATCCTTAAAATTAATTTACAAGATAAATTTTATGTACAATATTATCATTTTCTATTATTAATCATGGTCAATGTTTTAAAATCTTAATTAAAATTCTTTGTTTCGGTTCCTTTTATTTCTGTTATTCTTTCAGGTATGCCGTATGCGGCCATAATCATCAAATGGTGATAATCTTAATAAATATAATTTTCATATCTCCATATATAATAAAAAATCCATAAATAAATAAGTAATCTAAAAACTGTTAGAATTGCTTAAGGAAGAACACTGCGAAGCAGTGTTAAAGAAGAACTCTATGGTATAACGAATCGCGTACGAAACACTTTCAAATCAAAGTTATTTCAGGGTATACGAAATACTTTAATTAGATAAGACGTTAATCAACAACAAGCACTCGAAATCACATCTCTCAATCCATACCACGAGACTCTATTTTAGAGTCGAAAATTTTCATGATCGGACATGAACGTTCGTGGAAACGTACGCGTACGTTCGCACAGGGAAGAAGAAAGGCGTGAGTTTGAACGAAAGGTCTTCTGCGGTTTTAGGGTCTATTTCGACGTTATCCACTTGTTCGAGTCTTTTACCGTTTTGGACTCCGGTCATGAAAATCTTAAGGATTTTCTTAAAGAAACAATGTCCGAAATAAAAAAAATTCGACCCCGACCAGGGGTTCTGCCCCTTGGACCCGGCCAGGGGCTGCCGCCCCTTAGACCCCGCTACTGGTACTATATTTACGGAGTATAATAGGTTGATGTTTGCATAGAAATCCAAAATTGAATGTATGGCGAGAATCATGAAAACACACAAACTAAGTACTCTCTTTGTCTCAAAATATTTGCCACACTTACTTTTTCAGCAGTGGCGAGAATTTTTGTTTATTTCTTCGTTTTCATTGCTTATTCGATAAAATAAAATATTCTTAACACCTCTTATTTTGAAGATCTATTCACGTAGTTTTTTGTTATGTAAAATTTATTTTTTATTTCTATACTACTATGTAAATAAATGAATTGAAAAAACCATATATTTTTCCCCAAGAATACGAGTGTGACATATATTTAGGGACGGATGGAGTATTACATATTTGAATATTTAAATTTCTAACTTCTAACTTTGTCATTTTGTGGGATACATAATTAATAAAATTGTGTATTTTATAATATTTATGTTTGTGACTCTAGCATTTCTCGTATGGATTAAAATAGGTTAATTCTACACCCAAAACTTACTAAGGCCTCGTTTGATACACGGAATTCAATTCATTTATTTACAAAAATTATGTGGAATTCAATTATGTGGATTTGGAATTGATAGTGCAAAAAATGAATTGGAATTGGTGAAATTCAATTCTACGGAATTGAATCCTATGAAATTTCAATCCAATTCAATTCCAATTCCATCAATTACGTATATCAAACGGACCCTAAAAAAATTCTATACCGACAAATTTATTGTCTTAAAAAATAATTTTCAAATTTACTCAGTAGAATATTATCGAACACACCCTTCAAAATACTCGTATCTAATTGGAAACCCTAAAAAATTGGGCGCCCGGGAGAAATATAGCGTGCATATAAAACCTCTCTCTAAGGGCAATTCTCAGTCCTTCAACCCTAATTTCTCTTCAGGGTTTTGCAGCCTACACCGCAGCTTCAATAATCTTCGGCGGGTTTTCTTCCATCAGAATGGGCAGAGTAACCAAGAAAACAAACACTAAAGTAAGATTTAATCGCCCAAAAAAAAAAGAATCAAACGCAGTTGTGTTTCACTTTTGCTGTAATTTTATATGATTGTTAAGATTTTAAATTCTTGATCTTGAATATGTTCTAGGTTGCTTCCGCTCCTGCAAAAGCTCCTCCAAGTAAGCCGATGACGAGAGGTTCTGTTTTTTATTATATCTATGTTTCTGTATATTTTATGATGAAATTGATTTTACCCAGTGTTTGAATTATAACTACTGGGATTTGGATTGTTTTTTTCTTCATATTTTGAGGGATTGGTGTTTTTACAATTTTAGGTAAGAGAGATGCTCAAGTTAAGCTTGAGAAGCCCAATGCAAAAAAGCAGAAGAAAGATTTAGTATTGGAGCAAGCTGAGGAGAAGAAGGTAGAGGAAAAGACACAGAATAATATGGACATCTGTTCTGCGCAAGAATCTCCTGGGTCTGAAGAGGAAGTGAAGGTCAATAAACCAGTTTATGATGCATTAATTTATTTGAGGCAGCTGGAGTAATTAGACTAATGATATATGTTATGGTTTTTTTGTGGGTTTTAAGTGATACTCTGCTCAAGTTTAATGTTATATATTACTGTCTTGTTTGGGAATAGCATTTTCGATTAGCGTTTTGGATAAAATTTTAATGGTGTAGATTAATTTTAAAAAAAGCTAACACTAAAAGCTACTTTCATATCCTTTTTTAAAACTATAGTGCATAATGTTGATGCCAAACGGGGCCTACAACTAGTTGATGGTGTATTTGTTGATATACTTTTTTGTGGAAACAATGTTAACTAATGCTTGTACAACGTTTTGTCTAACGATACTATTTTTATTTTACAGGAACCTGCTGATAAAATTGTACCTGATCAGAAAGAATCTCAGCTTGCAAACAAGGAGCAACAGTCAAACAGTTCAGAAGAAGGCTCTGGTTCTGAAGATGGTAGTGAAGATGAAGACAAGGATGAAGAAATACCCGATGCAGATGTAAGTGCTCATTATGCTTAGTATCAGCTTGGTAGAATAGATTGCCACTTCAAATGAGCATGGTTATGTTAAGCAACTTTTGTAATACTTCCATATTTTTTTCCCAACTGAGTGGGTTAATTTTCAGGGTGAGGCAAAAGTGGCACCTTCCATCTCAGCTAAAAATGAGGTAGCAAATGACGAAAAAATTGAATCTATTTCTGAAGAGGGCAGTCCGCAGGAAGATGAAACAGTTGAGAAGACTGCTGCTCCTCAGGCACCCGTGACTTCAGAACAAGCCAAAAATGGCCCCGAGGAAAGCAACTCTGAGGAAGAAAGCTCTGAGGAAGATGTAGAAGCTAGTTCTGATGAAGATGTATGTTGTTATTGCCTCACTTTTTTGCACGCATTTGTTTTGTAGAAATTAATTTAATGCTTCATATAATTTTTCATATTGTGAGTAATTTTATTTTTAGGTTGCAGCAAAAGCTGGAAAAAGCACAACCTCCGCAGCTGAAAATGAAATGGTACTACTTTTCAAACATCCTCATTTCTATAGTCTCAAGCATGCATTTTTGTTTTGCTCTCAGAGCTGCTAATTGTTATCTTTTGGGTTTTATTTTGCTTCAAAGGGAACTGATGATGACAGTGAAGATGATGATTCTGGAAGTGAAGACGATGGGTCTGGAAGTGAAGATGAGGAGCCAAAGAGTACATATATCAAGGTATGTGCTATATATGCATTGGTTGCTTCATTCATTATTGCAGTGAGTTGTGTTCTCTGGCTTCTGTCAGATGCTTGCTAACTTATACCCCCTGTATCCTGAATTCTCTTCTAAACACTTGCCAGGAAAACCAAGCCGAGAATAGAGATGGCCCAGGACCACAAATTATATTTTTACGTTTCTATTTTGGCATAACATAAAATACATTCTAGTGTTTACATTAGGAACAGATTGTGTTGTGGTTAATATTTTTTTCTCTCATCTTCACTAACTGTTACTCTGTATTACATAATTGACTCATCTTAGTAATTGTTTTGGTTCTAGTGGACAATTACTTTTTGAAGAGTTTAATCTAATACTTGGTTTAATAATTTTGAACTGAGGGAGTAGTATGAAGTGAATTATTAAAGCTTTACTGCTTTTTTTTGTTCTTAAAACAAAATTTGCTAGTGATATTTAGTATGTTTCATTTGTTTTTAAATTGTAAATTGCCTCATGTTTTCTCTTCTTTATTGGCTTTTCAAAATGTAGCCTCAGACCCCAGCCACACCTAAGGCTGGTGCACAAGGATCAAAGACTGTCTTTATCGGGAATCTGGCATGGTCGATTGGGGAGGATGATATGTATGTTTCTATTTTCTGCCTTGAATTCACCAAGCATATTGTTATATGTAAGCACTTTTCTTTATGTAAAACTATTTCCACTGCAATACTTGCAGCAAAACTTTCTTCAAGGGCATTGGAGTGGTTAAGGAAGTTCGTTTAAGTAAACTACCTAATGGTAAGCTCAAGGGCTTTGGGCATGTTGACTTTACCACTTCTGAGGCTGCTGTCAAGGTAAACAGTTTTTTATTATTTTTTTCCCCATTCAGATATACACATTTTACTATTTTAGATGAAATATTTCTTTTGAAAATACACTGTTATTATTGTTCTGTTTTTATTGTTTTCTCTGAGTAGTATTTGCTATTGCGCTTTGTTTCTCTTGTTACTGCCTATCATGATTGTTTTTTATGTTTCTGTATAAAAGGCTCTTGAACTTGCGGGTAAAGATTTGGGTGGCCGTTCACTCAGAATTGACCTTGCAGTAGAGAAAACCGCTTCAACTCCTGATAGTGGGTATGCAATACTTTTCTTGCTTGGAGATTTAACTTGGTTTTGTTGTTCCCCAGACCCTTCTTTTGTGGTATTTTACGGAGTTTGTTGTAATCTCATTTGGCAATTTCTTTACTGTAGAAAACAAAATAACGCTCAAAAGCAGGTTAAGCAGGGTACAAGTGGAGGTACAACTATATATGTTAGAGGGTTTGACAAGAATGATTCAGAAGAAGAGGTGCGTATTGCTCATGTTCTTTCCTTTTCATTTCTTGTTTCATTGGCGTCTGATTGTTTCTCTTTTATCTGTGCCTGGCAGGTTAGAAGTGCTCTCGAGAAACATTTTGGCTCTTGCGGAGAAATCAAAGACACAAGACTTCCAACTCAACATGGCTCTCTTAAAGGGTATGTTTGGTGCAGTGAGCTATGCTTTATGTAGGGCCTGTTTGGTAATAGCATTACAGATAAGTGTTAGCATTTTGAAAAGATTATCTACGGGCAGCGTTTAGTATTAGCGTTTTTGATGTTATTCTGCACCGTTGAAATTTTATCCAAAATGCTAACATTAGTCTTTAAAGCTATTCTCAAACAAGCTCGTATACTCCTTGTGTCCAGTAAAATTAGTCTTGCTTAACGTATTTTTGTGCAAAAAATGCAATTCATGTTTGAAAAAAAAAACAAGTCACTCTTCACAATCTTTATTGTTCTTTTCTTTAATGTTTCCAACCCAATTTTAATTCGTTAAATTTTGGTAAATGAACAAAAATTAAAAGATAGCCACAAATGACGATTTATTCTTGTGTACTTTATTAATTCACTATTTTTTTTTGTAGTCAATTTCATATTATATGAATTCCGATTGCCCATTTATATCCTGATTTGAACCTGAGTTTGATACCTAACACTTCTGCTGCGCAGGATGGCATACATTGAGTTTGCACGGAGTGACGCAGTGAACAAAGCACTTAAACTCAATGACTCCAAACTTGGAAGCAACACCTTGCAAGTTGAAGAAGCTAAGCCAAGAGGAGACAGTGGTGGTGGAAGAGGTGGCGGCCGTGGTGGCAGAGGTGGCGGCCGTGGCAGAAGGGGTGGCCGTGGCAGTAGGTAATTGTTGCAGCCCAACCCTTTCTCCGACTGGTAATGCTTCTAGTTTCTTTTTTCTATGTTTCTAACTAGACCAATTCAAAAACACCATTTCTGGTCTTTCTAGTTTCTGTTTTCTTATGTTTATTATGACTAAATGATGCCAGGTAGGAAGAAAGCAAAACATTTGAGAGTGAAAATGGAGCTATGAAGTTGGCCAACTGGAAACCCATTTTTGTTTGTTTACATATTGAATTATTGTTTCTTGTTTTGTTTTTGTAGCATGGACCGGATTTCATTTGCTGTTTAGATGTGTTTCTGGGTGATAATTTGTTTTATTTGTTTTGCTTCTGTTTACTTACAACCTTTAATCAAATGTGCTCGTATTTACCTTAGATGTGTTTATGGTTCTTTTAATAATATTTTTTTTTTCTGAAATTAAGTTGCATTTTATATATAGGTCGGGTCTTGTTCATGTTTTTACTCTATTTACAAGGTCATTTTTTTTTTAAATTGCAGGAGTTTTTTGAATGAATAACTTGGTGTAACAAAGAATAAGGAATTGTTCCATTCTTAGAATGTTTTGGGTTACATCGGACAATTACTTGAGAACTAAAAAAAAATTGATTTTGGGAGGGAATAAATTGCAAGATGAAGGGATACAATTTCTTGGCAGTGTAATCATACATTTGAACACTCAAAGTAAAACATCATTCTTTCTTGCCACCCAAGTATTCTTATTTGTACCAAATTATAATACTCCGGATATAAATATATCTGTACACAAATCTTCAACCACCTCGTATCCAGCCTCCATCAACATTTCAAAGTTTGCTTTTAATTCCTTTTTGAAAAGCACAATTTAACGCATTTAATTAAATTAATAAATTAGCCGTAATATAAATTTATCAAGGGAGTATTATAGAGTAGTATACTAATCTTACGGTATAGGTTAGTTCATATAATCTCAATTTAGGATGTGCTCTTCACCTTTATAGAGCCTTATAATTTTAGAAATCCACCAATTTGGCCTTGTTTTTGGAAATCACCATTTTGACTCTTTGATATATTTAAAATTTAAAATTAGGTTTTGGAAAGTATAAATGTATATTCTAATACTCAAAGTTCTGTATTATTGACCATAAAAAATCACTTAGGGTACTCTGTAATGTGTTTTTGCACACAGGCCTTGTTTTGAGCAGTATTTTTAATTAACGTTATCAATTTAGAAAAAACTTTAATGGTCTAGATTAACTTTGAAATATTAATGTTAAATGCTGTTGTTAGATAATCTTTTCAAAACTTTATCACTAAACTCTTTTGATTATTTCTTACTTAAAATAGGTCTTGGTTATTCGTTCTTAGCTGTTGCTATGGAGGCGCAACTGCTACATGGGACGTTGTTTGCAACCATATATGAGGTGGATAGAATACCAAGTGGAATCTGCCCTACTCGTTGTTGTGTCGGTTTCCCTCAGGTTTCTTTCATACAAAATGCTATTTTTATCTATGAGTATTACTCTTTCTGTCCCCCATAGATCTTTACATTAACCTTTTTTTATTTGTCCCCGCGGGAAAGGTGTTGGAACTTGGAAGACACCATATGTGACTAGGGGTGGGCACGGGTCGGGACGGTTCGGTTTTCTTACAATCCCGCGTCTTGTCCCGTTATATTCAAACGGTTCGGAACGATTCAAACCATAAGCCTATCCCACTTTATCCCATAATTTTCGGGACCGGGACAAAACGGAACGGATTCGGATTGCCCTACTTTTTCCTAATTTTAGGACAATAATGAAAATTGAAAAAAAAAAGATTGAAAATAAATGCTACAACAATGTCAACAAGTATTTGTTGTTAAATACTCAAAATGTTTCACGAGGTACGTACGGAGTAATATATATATATATATATATATATATATATATATATATATATATATATATATATATATATATATATATATATATATATATATATATATATAATATTTTTAGAAGAGTATATAAAACGGGACAAACGGGATGGAACGGTACACTTATATGTTATTCTGGTAATGTCTCACTTAAAATCGGGACAAAACGGGTTCGGGGCAAAAAAATTTGAATAAAAAAAAGGTACAATTTCAAAACGGTTCCGGCACGTTTCGGAACGGGTCAACGGGAACGGTTTTCGTGCCCACCCCTATATGTGACATTTTTTAAATTGTATTGATATCAGATTGGGAGTGATAAACTCTATGCAACTATTGATCTGGACAAGGCCAGAGTGGGGCGAACCCAACTCACAAGAACTTCTAAGCCATGTTTTTCTTCAGCGGCACTTCATAAACAACAAAACAGAGCACCAAAAAAGAAGCCTTCGAATCCCACATGGAACCAAGATTTCCGCATCTATTGCGCCCACAAAGTCTCCCATGTCATCTTCACCGTCAAGTACGACGACCCAGTTGACGCCACGCTCGTCGGGCGCGCCCGTCTACCGGCGGCAGAACTGACGGCGCCGGCGAGGAAAGGGGCGGCGGTGGACAGATGGCTGCCAATTCTCGACAGAGATGGAAATCCGGTCCGTGGGAATTCCAGAATCCATGTCCGTTTGAAGTTCTTGAGCGTGGAGGATGATGAGCAGTGGTCCAAAGGGATCTCGAAGCCCGGCTTCAATGGCGTCCCTGATACGTATTTTGGTCAGAGAGAGAATTGTCGGGTCACACTTTATGCCGATGCCCATAGCCTCTCCCATGAGAAGATTGGAGGAAAGTTGCCGCCGGGAAGGTGTTGGGAGGACATTTTCGAGGCTATTTGGAACGCTAAACACTTGATTTACATTGCGGGCTGGTCAATTTATGTCAAAATCAGGCTGGTCAGAGATCCGGCGAGACATAAAGCTGACGGGGACATGATTCTCGGCGATTTGCTGAAGAGGAAAGCAGGAGAAGGCGTGAGGGTTCTTCTTCTGGTTTGGGATGACAGAACCTCCGACGAGTTTTTCAAGAAGCAGGGAGTGATGGCAACCCACGACCAGGAGACTGCCAGTTTCTTCAGAGGCTCAGGCGTGCGGTGTCTTCTCTGTCCCCGGAATTTCAGCAGCGCCGTCGCCCAAGGGGTTCAGGCTTCTGCGAGGACGACTCTGTTCACCCACCACCAGAAGACGGTGGTCGCCGACTATGGGCTGCTTCAGGACGACGGAGGTAAGAATAAACAATGTCCTAAGAGATTTGGGTAAAAGATTAATTTATCAATCATCTTATTAATCCATGAATCTTTCTCCAGCGGAGAAGAAGGAGCAGAAGAGAGGAATCGTGAGTTTTCTGGGCGGGATTGATCTCTGTGACGGCCGGTACGACACCCAGGAGCATTCTCTGTTCAGGAAGTTAGACAAAGACGACTTCCACCAGCCAAACTTCGCCGGCGCGTCTTACCGGAAAGGAGGTCCGAGGGAGCCCTGGCACGACTTCCATTGCAGACTGGAAGGGGAAGCTGCTTGGGACGTGCTCTACAATTTCGAGCAGAGATGGAAGAAGGCGGAGAAGAATGCTTGGCAATCAAGAACAACAGGGACTGGTTCTCAAACTGGACGTGGATCTGGCAACATGAATATTTCAAAATTCTCAAAATTTTACAAAGGATTTGGGAATCGAGCCCAGAAGGACGTTTCAGGGATGAGAAATAGAGCCGATCGGAAGGATGAGACAGCCATATTCTCCCTCGAGGAGCTCCGGAGGTTCACTGTTCCGCCGTCGAGCATCCCTGCAAATCCGAACGATCCGGAGAGATGGAGCGTGCAGATCTTCCGATCAATAGACGGGAACGACGCGGCGGATTTCCCGGAAGATCCGAGAGTGGCGAGAGAGTGCGGGCTGGTGACCGGAAAAAGCAACATAACGGATCGGAGCATTCAGGACGCGTACATAAACGCCATCCGCCGCGCGAAGAACTTCATCTACATTGAAAACCAGTATTTCGTGGGGAGCTCGTACGGATGGGGGAGAGACGGGGACATCGCCGCCGGCGCCCTACATCTGGTCCCGAAGGAGATCTCGTTGAAGATCGCGAGCAAAATCGCGGCGAAGGAGAGGTTCACGGCGTACGTCGTGATTCCGATGTGGCCGGAGGGCGAGCCGGAGAGCGAATCGGTGCAGGCGATTCTGGATTGGCAGAGGAGGACGATGGAGATGATGTATACGGACATCGCCGAGGCTTTGAAGGCCCACGACGTTTCTGCAGATCCGAGAGAGTATTTGACGTTCTTTTGCCTCGGGAATCGCGAAGTCAGAGAATCCGATGAGTATACGCCGCCGGAAAAGCCGGATTCCGGCACTAACTACGCCAGAGCTCAGCAGTCCAGGCGCTTCATGATCTATGTCCACTCCAAAATGATGATAGGTGAAGCCTCTTTTACATTTTGACAACAAAAATGCTAGAAATTTACCGCGAGTGCCCCTTACAATTGCACTAGTTTTTACTCCGTGCTTCGCACGGGCTCGCATATTTCTCTATAAAATATATCTATATGTTAACATAGATATTTTAAGTTAACATTTTGGGTGTTTGTTAAAAGTTCAATTCATATATGAACATAATATGAATTAAAATTTAATTTTATTTATTTTAATGTTTTAATAATAATATGATATGCATTAATAAAATAAATAATGTAATAAGATAAATTTTTTGAAACAAATCGTTTATATATATATATATATAATATGGAGTATATTTTACAATGATGAAATATATATTTATAGAATTATTAAAAAATGAAAAAGTTTTATGCAAATGTATTCAAAGATCTTTTTAAAAATTCAAAATGGACCAATGAATTAAAATGCATAAATCCCCATCATTAGTGAGTGCACATGTGGATGCACATGTGGCATGCCACATGTCAACACTACAACAATTGAACTCTCTTTTACATATATATATATATATATATATATATATATATATATATATATATATATATATATATATGATATATAGGATATGATAGTCACCTAAACATAGATAATTACCGTCCATATAAATCATTTGTGATTTTCATCCATCAAATATCTTGGTTAATTTCTTACCCGGTCCTTCTAACAATTGCCCATTGTCCTCTCTACAAGAGAGATAACTTTTTCATTTAGTGTTTTAAATTACTCCGTAGTTTTTAATAATGCAAAATTACTTTTTAAAACATTAAAATTAAATTATTTCTTTCGTCCTAAAATGATCTTTTCAGTCACCAATCATATGGTCAAACTTTAATCACTTTATTTACTTATTTTCGTTAGTTATTGGATAAAATAATATAGTCATGTCACCTTTTGATTTATTGAACTATTGATGTAGTTCAAAACTATACATCTTTTTATTTTTTAATTTTTACACTTATAATTAAATAAATTGAATTGAAAATAATTTCTGTCAAACCTCATAAATTAAATTGGAAAAATTATTTTAAGACGGACGGAGTATAGAATTAGATAATTTTTTTCATAAAAGATAAAACTAAATATCAATGTTGTTGCCGAACGGGCACTTAATGCTCTCTAATTTGGTTGTGTATCAGTCGACGACGACTACATCATAATTGGATCAGCCAACATTAACCAGCGTTCAATGGACGGGTCTAGGGACTCAGAGATCGCGATGGGCGGGTATCAATCAATGCACCTAACACACGACAACCAACCCGCGAGGGGAAAGATATTCGACTTTAGAATGGCCTTATGGGGCGAGCACACAGGCCGTGTAGAGGACCTATTTTCACACCCAGAGCACCCAAAATGCATCCAGAGAGTAAACGCTATAGCCGAGGAGAACTGGAGGTTCTATGTGAGCGATGTCGAGCCACTTCTTGAAGACATTCCGGGCCATCTTCTCACATACCCTATACAAATATCAGAAGACGGGAAGGTTGGAGCGCGCCCGGGTTTTGAAAACTTCCCAGACACCAAAGCTCGTGTTCTTGGAACCAGATCTACTTATCTCCCACCAATCCTCACTACTTGATTTGTCTCTCATTTGCATTGATCAAATAAATTATAGTGTTGTTGATGATACATGCAATGGAAATGTAACTACTACTAATTAGTCATCCTCTAAATGCAATAGTAATGTATGTTGGAGATTTATTTTGAATTCAAAATTGAATTTTAAATAAATAGGCACAACTCTTTGAAGAGACATGTTTATTCTTAAATGACATAACTCTTGAATATTTATTTTGAATTAAATTGGAAGTTTTTAATTAAATGGGTGTGTCTCTTACAAAAGAGACATGATCATTTATAAAGGGGCATATTATTTTCTATAAATAGGGCCCATGTCACAATACAAAAAGAGAGGGAAAAATTATGTTAGAAAAATGATTTATTATTAATTATTATTTCATTGATTATTTAGAATAATGAAGAAATAATGTATTTATTTCTTATGTTTATTCTATGATGATGAAATATTAATTAGTGTATTTTTCTATGTTTTTTTCGTCTCCTTTGTCTCGAGACAAGTCTCGTTAAAGTACATTAGCAAATTGTTTCGTAGAGCAACCGAACAATTTGGTCTTCTTCATTGTATCCCAAAAGTTCTATCTTGTAACCCTTGTTGCTTATAATAGGGTAGATAAAAAACTTTTAGGAAAGCGTTTCCAAGGATCACGCGCCTTGAAGGTTTATCCGGTTAATTTAATCAACCATGTTTTGAACTACGTGTGGCTTGATCCCTTTCATTGGGGTACGTAGGCAACTTAGAATGTTTCATTTTTCTAAGTGCAATCACAATAATAAAATTATTTTTTATTGTTCCAACAATCTAAAAGTTTCTTATTCTACCAAAAGGTTACGGTTGGTTATTTTTTGGATTATACTAATAATTCAATATCTTCTTATACTTGAGTATAAGAATGATATCTTATCGGCATGTGATAGTGAAGGAGAAGATTACGGTTAGAAAGAAATTTGTTTTATCCTTTGTTTAAGGATGATAAAAATCAAATTCTTTTTGTTTGAGAGAAAGTATTTCTCTTTATGAAAAAAATAAAGTTGCCTATACATCCATTGGTGAAGGATATTACCATGAAAGATGTAACTTTATTGTATAAAAAGCCAAATTTCGTACAATGTATTAACCAAAGTGGTTAGGTAGTCCTCATGGAGGAGGTATTTTTGTTTGGCTTTACAATTGATTAAATGATATATTTTGTATGGTTTAAATATATCCAAGCTTGGTGAATTTCTTGCATTTTATCGCGCGTTTCAAGAAATAAATTTCTTCTGCATATGATGAAGAAATAAGAGATTATTATCGCTGGATCATAATGAAGAAATGATTAGAGTTAGATATACAAAATAAATGAGGGATGTGATTAAGCCCATACTTAATTACATGTGAACGAAAGTGCAACTCAACGTCTAGTACAATGCTCGATCTTGAGTTCAATGTTGACAAGTAGTTCACGTAGTAATTTGTAAACACTAAATGATAAATATTATCCCGGGGTAGTGTTTGATACTGCAATGGAAAAGAAGGGTGCATATCTTAATAGATCTTTTGAAAAAGTGTTGCAATTGCAGAACACGATTAAAAGATCTACCTATATGAACATGAAGTGTGGCCGCTTCACCAAGTTAGGGGCTTGACTTGGTTATGTTCACGAATGGATATGGACACATGGCCTGAACAGAAAGTGTCAAGTTATAATTGTACTTTAACTTGTGCGTGTAATATCTTCAATATATATATTGTAAAGTGGTTACATAGTTCAAAGCTTAGTCTACTATTATAATCCAAAATATTGTAAAATGTATGACACTAAGTGGAAGTTCAATATGCGTTACACTTTCATTATGCATGAATTTTTGAATTTTGTCTTGTGGGCATATTTATGTATTTTGAATTCGAAATAAATGGAGGAGGATTGTTGGAGATTTATTTTGAATTCAAAATTGAATTTTAAATAAATGGGCACAACTCTTTGAAGAGACATGTTTATTCTTAAATGACATAACTCTTGAATATTTA
Organism: Cuscuta campestris; assembly: GCA_900332095.2. Classification (NCBI taxonomy): domain Eukaryota; kingdom Viridiplantae; phylum Streptophyta; class Magnoliopsida; order Solanales; family Convolvulaceae; genus Cuscuta; species Cuscuta campestris. Next base: position 2,101,936 of record OOIL02006555.1, read on the forward strand.
TTTTGAATTTAAATTGGAAGTTTTTAATTAAATGGGTGTGTCTCTTACATAAGAGACATGATCATTTATAAAGGGACATTATTTTCTATAAATAGGGCCCATGTCTCAATGCAAAAAGAGAGGGAAAAATTATGTTAGAAAAATGATTTATAATTAATTATTATTTCATTGATTATTTAGAATAATGAAGAAATAATGTACTCCGTATTTATTTCTTATGTTTATTCTATGATGATGAAATATTAATTAGTGTATTTTTCTATGTTTTTTTTCGTCTCCTTTGTCTCGAGACAAGTCTCGTTAAAGTACATTAGCAAATTGTTTCGTAGAGCAACTGAACAATTTGGTCTTCTTCATTGTATCCCAAAAATTCTATCTTGTAACCCTTGTTGCTTATAATAGGGTAGATAAGAAACTTTTAGGAAAACGTTTCCAAGGATCACGCGCTTTGAAAATTTATCCTGTTAATTTAACCAACCATGTTTTGAACTACGTGTGGCTTGATCCCTTTCATTGGGGTACGTAGGCAACTTAGAATGTTTCATTTTTCTAAGTGCAATCACAATAATAAAATTATTTTTTATTGTTCCAACAATGTAGTTTTAGACATAAATGGTTCTTCCAATGTGAGCAACAAATGAGATAAAGGGATAACCTTAAACAACAAGAAACAAGAGAACCATTAAACAAAATATACACACACATTCATTAACAAGCAGCTGTCATTGGTCATTGCAGTTTCAACAGCCAGCACAAGCCAAATTCTAAAAATGTGTTATGAACACTTTGGATCTTGAATCACATCAATAAAAAATTTCTTATGAATAATAGTAGCAGCATTTCAGTTTTACAGCCACCTAGCGAATTCCAAACGAAAAACTCAGCAATCTTGAAAGAAAGCGCACATTTAACATCAAAGCTACATCTCATGCCTAGCCAATCCCCTTGTGGTATTCTTTTTTTGGCAATGATGGGTTCATAATTTCTGTGTGATAAAGATAATCAGTTCTTGCTCTTAATGATCCACCTTGTTACTGTGCTTGAGCCTCAACAACAACCTTGTTATTTACCTCAATCTTGGTATCATTTGTCTCAATTTTGGCATCATTTGTCTCAATCAATTCCTCTGGTTTCCCAACATCTGCTGTTGCTGGTTCTTGAGTCTCCTCCTTGGGTGCAACTTCACTAATTACATTGGCAGCATTGTTAGAGGGCGAGGCGGTTTCAGTTCTTTCCTTCGGCAAGGCTTTGTGGGCTGGAGCTTTCTTTATTTCACCGGACAAATTGGTCTTTTCAGAGGGTAGTTTAGGAAGGGACTTGCGCTGAGGGGTTTTCACACCGACAAGTGAGTGTCTTTTGGTAGGTTCATCCTGGGGCACTCTTTCATCCAAGCTCAATCTGGTAGGTGAGCTCTTTTTCCGACCAAGCTTGGGAGATTTGGCTCTTGTTGGCGGAACCTGTTTAACAGTGAGATAGATGGTTAACGGTAATTCAAATGATCAACACTAAATGCCCCCTATGACCCTATCTTTCACTAGTATTTGCATGTGTGTAGTACTGTAGAGTAACCTAAAACAAGATAATAAATGACAATGGAGTTCCTTTGTATAGCATTTAAAGCACATATAGTGCTTGGTTCAATGGTTCATCACTAGAGACAAGTTTTAAATCCCATATTCCTTGACAAGTTAAGGTATTCACATACCTTCAAAAGGATCGTTCACTGTTCATTCAAATGGCTAATTCTGAAGCACCCGACAAATAGCAAAAACTACATAATCAATTACTCATATGAAAAGATAAGAGCACTTCTAGGTTCTAATTATGATGAACTTTAAAAAGATCATTGTTTATGTCATGATAACATACTGGCTAACTATGGCTGTCCACACCATATTTCTACTGGACTTCTAATGTTTTACCCATTGCCTTGTTAATCCTCACCCAATATATAATTATTTCCTTGGCTAAGATCATGACTATACACCTTACTATTCATTTATTTCACACATTTCCAATGTGCATATACACTGGACTATCTTCCACATGGATATCGAGAACGATTTTCTCCATGAGAAACCACTATGTTTTGTTGCTCATGGGACTATAGTCTAGTGGGCTGATTGTCACTATGTATATGGTTTGGGCAGTTTACTTTGATTGTTCGAGAACTTGGCATGACTAGGAGTAACGCTGACCATTCTATATTCTCTGTACATTCATCTATCTAGTTTTATGTTGATGACATTGTCATTATAGGTAGAGATCTAGAAGGCATTGCTCAACTCCCAAAATATATATTTAGCGAATTCCAGACTGAGGAATTGGGAAAGACGGAGAGTTATGATACTCTTTTGGAATTGAGATCACGATATCTCACAATCACAACATTCTCTCCCAAAGAAAATATGGTTTGGATATTTTAGAGGAAACAAGTATGTTGGACGGTGGATATGTAGATCAACAGATACTCCTATTCATCCAAATGTCAAACTTATTCCAAGTCAGGAGAGACTTTCTAATAGAGAGAAATGCAAATGGCTTGTTGGAAAATTGAATTACCCCACAATCACAAAGCTAGACATTTCATTTACAATAAGTGCACTCAGCTAATTGCTTGATAAACCGTATATAATGTGCATAGATGTCAATAAGACACCTGGACAGGGATTTCTCAATGAAAAAAAGATCATAACAATATTGTGTGATGATGTGATGCTGATTGGCCTAAGTGTCCAATGGTTAGATTATCCAAATCTCTCAGTATTGTAATTTATTCGGTGGAAACTGAATCTCTCGGAAGAGCAAGAAAAAAGAACCAATACACAATGTGCAATGATCAAGCAACTAGACATATTGCAGTCGGTCCAGTATATGTATACCACAAAGAGTCCAAGCACATAAAATTTTATAGTCATCTTGTTCAAGAGAAGACCACATCCAAACACATTGTCACTATTCATGTCAGCAAAAAGTCATTTTTTCAGCATTTCGACAGTAAATTCTACCAGGCTCTAGGAAAAAAGTACTCAGTATTTAACAAGCTTGGAGCATATGAATTGTATGTTTCACCTTGAGAGGGAGTCTAGAAACAAACTCACTTCAGGGTTTAGTGTAGTAGCTAGTTGCTAGCTTTGCTTTTAGACTAATTATTTGAACTTTGTTATACTTTGCTTTTGAAGTGATTTTTTATCTATGTCAATATGTCATGCTTTGCTCAATGGTTATGTCATGTTGACATCATTACTTATAACATCACTGATCATTACATCCTTGTATTTCTAAGGATTCTAGTGAAAATCAATGAATAAAGTAGATTATATTCTTCACATTAATAAAATCCAAAAAAATAATGCAAAGTATGAGTGTCAGAATTTTTGGGACTTTGGATACTACTCCGTATACTCCCTCCATCCACAAATAAACTTTACGTTCATTTATTCACAGGGTCAAACTTTATTCACTTTGTTGGCCTATATTCGTCACCCATTTGATAAAATAATATAGTCATGTCACCTTTAGTTTTGTAGATCTTTTGATATAATTTTTTAATATGTAATTTTTATTTTTCAATTCTACACCATTTTTTATATAAAATGATTTGAAAATAACTTCAGTCAAACATCGTAACGCGCAATGTAAAGTTTATTTGTGGACGGAGGGAGTATATTATATGGAGTAGCGACTAGCGATGACTGTAGCAACACAACTATCATAGCCTCCCAGGAACAATTCAACAATTGCAATCACCTTGGGCAGAATTTGATTTTATGGCAAAATCTGGCAGTCAGCTTAAGATGTATCCAAAAGGTCACTAAATGTATAACATAAACTTGCATTGAAAATAAGTCTTTTATTATAACATTCATTACAGTTTCCTCAATGGGCGGGAGCCATTGAGGCACTGGGGTAATGTTGTTGTTGTTGTTGTATTATAACATTCATTAAAATTTCCTCAATGGCATCAGAAATTCAGCATCACCTCAATAACATGTGGTTTTTTAGGGAAAGAATAGGTGAACTGTGTCTGGAACGGCTCTAATCCTTGTTCGTAACCAAAAAAAATAGCACCCTTTTTTTTGCTATTTCACAACTCTTTTTTATGCATGTTCACATCTGTTCCTCATTTATTTGCTTACACACATGACCATAAGATGACCAACTCTAGCTAACATTTTCCTATTGCAGTAATGAACTAGTTCTTGTTCAACTATATCCAATTTAAGGTCAGGTTTTAAGTTTAGAGTTTCAACAATCAAATTCGAACTGTTTCAATAATAGTCCAATTAAGTTCTAGACAAGTTCAAACTTCAAGTTTGTAGTTTAGTTCAAATTACAAATCAAATACGGAGTACATGTTATCAGCTGCCAAACTAAAATACCACACAAAAGGCAATTCGTCAAGTAATTCATATCAAGTAGAAATAGAAAGCCATTTGTATTAAGGGGTTCAGTTGAGAATGTTTCCAGAAAAATTACAACATATATGTTTAAGTCTTGTATATTTGAAACATATATGGTTTCAAGGAGCAACATCGAAATGTTGAAGTATATCTATGTCCTGTATATTGGTTTAGCTAACTACCTATGATTGTTGGTGCCTTGTAGACCAGCTGCTATAGCCTCCAAAGAGAAGTCAAAGACACTCTGGCATCCTCTATGTAAAGACTAAGCTAGCTCAAGGTGACTCCAAAAGGTCTCACAACAGGTATATATACTCTATGCCTTAATTTTAAGTTAAATTAAGTACAATTCCTTGTGTTTTTAATGATGCACAGAAAGGAACTCCACACTTCCATTATTATCATTAATAATTTATCACAGTAATGACAACTAGTTTGGTCGGTGGCATCAGGCTTTAAATTTAAAATGCCAATTAATTGTATAGAACAATAAATTCATGCAAAAAACACATCTAACCTTCTTCAGCTCCACCTTAGGAGGCGAAGGTTCTTGATAGAAGTTTGGCATTGGAGTTGCTTTGAAAGCTAATTTCTTTCTTAGCATTTTGATCTCAGCTTCCTGGGATTGCTGTTGAGAAATTAAATGATGACAGTGGCAAACACCAAATGCACAACACCTTCAAGAACCCAAAGCTTTAAATTACTATACAACAAATATGATGCTAATATACACCTTGGTCTTTTCTTGCAAAGTAGTCTTCTCCACTTCTTTTGCATGTATCTTTTCCTCAAGTTTAGAGTAGAACTAACCATTACAAAAAAATATTAAATCAAACTGAAGTATATAGCATATAGCAGTTGAAAGTCAGTACTTCCTGCGACACTCAAAGCTAACCTCTTTCCTTTTCTCTGCTCTTTCGTTACATTTGAAACTGAAACCATAATTTGGAAGAGCACCAGCTTTGCAAGACTTCGCATCTCTAGTGGTAGGACTTCTGTAACATGGTTAAAGATAACCCAAAGGAAAGTAAACTACAAAATACTTTTAAGAGTTCTAAAATTCTTAAAGGAGAGAAAAACATTGTTGTGGCAGGATTTACAGAGCAGATTGAGCCACTTCAGCTTTACTCAGAGGAATTGGAGGCCCTTTCTTCAGTGACTTCAGCGAAGGCTTTTCTCTGAAGTAAAAAATCACATATCAGAAGACTGCTTGAAGCAAAAGTTGTTGCCACTGGGAAAACCGTTATAGTTAATTCAAAGTAAATTAGAAAATATAGTTTAAAAAAAGTTGACTACAGAGGAACATAAAGTCTCTTAGAATAATGCTACAAGTAGAGTTGACATAGTTCAAGCTAAACTGTGAATAAAATGTGACTACTAGGAGTACTAGGGGAAACTTGACATACTTAACCCCTTCAAGCTGTTCATCACTTGGAGATGTAATGTCAGGGTGTCCAGACTGCTGCTAAACATAAGGAAATAGTTTGACAAGTAATCAAACACATGGTTAGAAACAATCATCAACCGAAGCACATAAAAAGAGTGCCCACATACAAACTAAGATATAAACGACATAAACCTTTGGGAAGATCATCTCATACCTTAGCATGATTAGTCTTAACAAGAGGAGACCCTGGCTTTGAATTACTCTCACCAGTTTTTCTCTCGTCAAAAGATTTTGCCTTACGTACAGATGATTGTTTAGCACATGCTCCCAAGGTATTTGATCCGTTTAAGATCACGGGACTGGACGAACCATCTTTTCCAAACTGTCCCTTTTTTGTCCCAGTGAGGCTCAAAGGTTTACCATTTTTAGGCTTTCCGAGAGCCTTTTCTACTTTTCCACTCTTGGGCTCTCCAGAACATGAAACTTCCGACTCCTACTAAAAATAAATGGATTACACATGATGTGGTTCAGTGGTTCTAAATGGAAAAGAATTAATTGTTGGATTAGTAAAAAAGGGTACCTTAGAGCCAGAAGCATTGTTGCTTTCTAGAGGCACGGTTGATATCTCTTTAACATCTTGGATGTATGAGTCAAGAGCTTCATCTCCATTCAAATTTACTTTGCACTTCAAATGGCTTTCTAGGTCTTCAACAGTAGAGTGTCCATTGGGAATCCCATCAGACTTTTCACCAATAACATCTTCTTCATCACTAGGAAGTTGGTGCAATTCAGCTTCACTGCCCATCCCATTCTCAACAGCCAATTTGTTATCATCTACATCCATCAGGTCTTTGCAACTTGCAAGATTGCAACCCACTAACTGCTAGGATAAGCGCTGAATTTTCCAGAGATGTATGATGTTTTAGGATCCACAAGTTTAAGAAATGCAAGTATGCCTACAAGCCACCCTTACATAAATAGTGAATCCTGCAAAGATGTAAGAAGCACCCTTCCCTCCAACCCCAAAATGGCAGCCCCAAGGAAATATAGAGAGATGAAACCGATTTGCCCAATACATTTCACATCAATAAAATGTCATAGAAACTCAAAGAAGAAAAATCAACATTTCTTTCTTGACAGTAAAAATTGCTAAACAAGATGCTTGTAGTCTTACACAAGAGGAAAATTTCATTTCAATAAAAAACATGCCTACTTACGGGTACCATTCTGCAGAACGTTGCACTAAAAAAAGTGCAGGAAAAAAAGAAGCTTTTCAGGTTAAATTTTGAGTAACAACATAATACTAAAAGGAGGAAGAAAACTATTACCTAACAGATGCAAAGAAAAGAGAATACAAATATTGTCATCTCAAGCAAAATGCTCGCCAGAAAAGGACAAAACTGAAGAAAAACAAATATACTCATCTATATTTCCCAACCCAAAAAGAAAAGATCCAATCTTTAACATGCCCAGATTCAACATCTGGTGAAACCCCTGTAGAATCTCATTCATAAAACAAAGATATCCACACAAAACTCACAAGCAAAGATGAATGCACGCAGATACGCGTATGCGAGAGAGATTGGAATGAGGAAAACTCTCTTTTAATCCTTATGAAGAACATGGGTTTACCTAGAGAACCTTTGTAATGATCAAAGAGCCATTGAATCAACGAGGATCTGAGAGGGCATTTGGGGAGATGGAGAGAGCAGAGGCCAGGGTCCAGGGTAGAAGTTAGAAATGGGTTGATGATTTTCATTTTTTTTTTTCATTTCTTTTTTCAATTTTTGACGGTTTTTAGGAATTTTACCAAGATTTTTGAAAATGGGATTTTTATTAGAATACCAAAAAAGAAAAAAAAATCACGAGTAACGGCCCACGACTTCACGAGTGCGTTAAAAACTTACTCCGTACAACTTACAACTTGCAACAAATTATTTTTCTTTTTCTTTTCTTAAAAAATAATGCCCCATATCTAAAAATAATGTATAAAATCTCGTGACTTTTAAAATAATAAAAGAAAATATTAAAGCTTATTTAAATATATATCAAAAATTTTACAACACAAAAGGTGAAAAATATTTTATCTTGATCAATAAAAACATGCAAACAAAGAAAAATTGTTGGAAAGTCGTAATAGTAAAAAAGTAAATCGACAATTGGGTGGGTAAATTTAATGTTCAATTCAAATTTTTTCCAAAATAAAATTTGTAGTTGCAAACTTTTTTCTATTTCTATTTTCTAACAAATTTATTTGTCTTTTAATTAAATTTTAATAAATTATTGAGCAAATACTTATTTTACTCATATGTAAGTCTATGCTGAACTTCAGATCTATCATAGAATTTGTCAAGAAACTGATATCATTAAGTGTAACCGTATCCTATCATATCTTATCTTACTATTTACAAAATCTATAAGAAAATACTTTTCAACTAAACATCTAGGCCTTTACGTTTTGCCTATTTACAAAATCTTGTCAGCTTGGGTACTAATGTACCCGAGTATGTTTTTTTAGTGGGTCAGGCTATGATGTTACGTTAAAAGCTGCTTTATATAAAGTGATCAAACACAAAAGAGTGTGCTTTGACAATAAATATGTGTTTATACCATTTGAATTTGACCCCTTTGGTTTCCTTGCACCTGGGGCCAAGTCGAGTCCAACAGGTCATGCATAATTATGTTATGACTGGGCTAACGGCGCAACTTGTTGCACTTGCCTTCTATTTTGATGTATTAGTTAGTCTAGGTTAAATAAGGGAATAATGCCCAGTTGCTTATATATAAAAAATTACGAAGTACTCTATTCACCAAAACCCTTATTGTTTACTATTCAAGAGTGTTCGATAACTATTGTTTATGTGTGCTTTTTATCAATCATTTGATAAAATATGTAAGTTTTGACGTAATTTTAAAATATGTAAGTTTAAGGCTGCTTAACTTTTAGTTTATATCAATTTTTAAATAAAATCATTTTGAAAAGATAAAGTGTTACAAGTAAAAACGAAATTAGAAGAGTTTTGATGAACCTATTGTGAATTGCTAGGGAAACTGGTATATAGTGGTATATATGCACGCCACTTTCAGTTTTTTAACTCTTTTCATTTTCTTCCAATTCTTTCCAATTTGTTTCAACTCCTTCCAGTTCTTCCAATATCCAACTCTATATTTCCAATTTCTTTCCGCTCCTTCTAGTTTTTTTAATATTCAAATCTATTTTTCCAATTTCTTTCAAAATGAGATGTCTAACAAGGTCATTTAAGTCAATTCATCAAGAAGAAGAAAACACAGAAATGGCCTACATAACATATCTATGTGTGTGCTCACAAATTCCATCAACTACCCCCAACTGTACATGCCCATCTCTTATTACCAGTTAGCAACAAGAATCCAATTAGGCACCAAGAAGCCTTCTTACTCCATGCCATCAACAAAAAAAACAATTAAGCTATTTGTACACCAAAATTTGTACCCCATTTTGTACTCCAAAAGCATGCATCGACATTTTGTGTTAGTGTGATGTTAATGTGACGATTTACAATTGAACCAACATTTTCTGTCAGTATGAACTGTTAAAATGTGGGTGCATTTCTTTGGGGTACAACTTGGAATACACTTTTGGTGAACCCCTAGCATGCTTAAATTTACAAACATCTAATGAGTAGTAATTTACAGTTTGAAATGGCACCCCGGGGCGCGAAGGGGCGGGTCCCACACCGTAAGGCTACCTCGGCCCCGAGAGCCGAACAGCCGAAAGATCGCTGTTGTATTCAGACGAAGTGGGCCCGTCGCTAAAAGACTTGAAAGCGTTTGAAAACAGCCGGTTCCCGAATGGAGAAAATGCAGGTGGGCCCGCGACGGGGCAGACCCCTTCGAGCATTTGGACAACCTTTGCCATGGAAGGCCTCACGGACATGTCGTCCTGTATGCACCACAGGGCAACATTGATCGCTGTCGCAACCCTCTCATCATCACTCCCGCCAATTTTGAGCCTCGCGTCGATGACATCATCAATCTTCCCCTCTTCCATCATCTTGAAAGCGTACGTGGGGAAATGGGACTTCTCCGAACTCTGCGAGGGGTCGTAGTTTTTCCTACCCCCTATGATCTCAAGCAGAACCATCCCATAGCTGTAGACGTCGCTCTTCTCTGATATGGCATAGTTTGTGATCCACTCCGGCGCGAGATACCCCCTGGTTCCCCTCAGCGTGGTGAACACGTGGCTTTGCTCTCTCGTCATGAGCTTGGCAAGGCCAAAATCGGAAACTTTGGCGTGGAAATGTTCATCAAGCAGCACGTTTTCAGGCTTAATGTCGCAGTGCACGATCTTTGCGTCGCAGTCCTGGTGGAGGTAAGCTAGACCCTTAGCCGTGCCCAGAGCGATGCTGAATCTTGTGTCCCAGTCCAGCATGAACTCTTTGTTGTCGCGGAAAAGCCATCTCTCCAAGGACCCATTTGCCATGTATTCGTAGGCAAGAAGCCTGTGGGCCCCTTCTGCGCAGAAACCGCGAAGCTTCACGAGGTGGAGATGGTGGATGCTCCCTATTGTGCTGACTTCGGCTCGGAACTCCTTCTTCCCTTGCCCAATGCCTTCCAACTTTTTCACTGCCACTGGAGTCCCGTCGCGGAGGACACCTTTGTAAACTGAACCAAAACCCCCTTGTCCCAGTTTCACCTTGAAGTCGTCCGTAGCGTTTTGAAGGTCCTTGTAGGTAAAACGAATAGGCATGCCCGATAAGCCCTCCAAGAAATCCTCCTCTTCCGAACCCTCTTTGTGAGGAGACAGGGGCATTTTAGTCATTTGCCTTCTGTGATAACGCAACCCTCCGTAAACTAGACTGAGAATTACAATCACTGTGAGAATGAGAATGACAATGGCAATGACAACGGGCACGTGCTTCTTTCCGTTCCCACCATTTCCAGAAGTTCCACGACCAGTCGAGACTTTGACAAAGGCTCTAAACAAAGGACCCTTAACAGATCCCTGCAAGCTTCCAATCTGATCAAACAAGAAACAGTGATCCGAACTATTGTCGAAGAAGATCGCGACACATGAACAGTTCTTGAGGCAGGAGGCTTTGCAGCCGTTCAAATCAGTTGTTAGGGAAGGAGAAGTAAATCCAAGTGCAAAGTAACTGACATTATCCCCAGCGTCCACGAGCTCCATAGATTTTGGCTCATCACAAAGAGAATCAGCCATGGGTTTGCAAGATGGGAGTGACGAAGGGCACTGACACCGTTTCCCTTTGTAACAGACGAAATACGGATCACAAGCTGCCGGGCTGCCACATTCATCCTGTGGAATTCTTGTTGGGGAAGTGACAGGTGAACTCCCACTTTCCAGGAAACTGAATGTCAAAACCCCGTCGTCTCCTAAGACCGCAGCCCATGTCACATTTGGATCTGTTTTGTCTGAGAAGATGAACTCCAAGATTAGATCTTTGCTTTTACCATACATTTTCCAAGAATTGGAATCAAGAACGGCTGAAACAACATCTTCTCCAACCTTGTTTATGGTTTTCCTGTTTTCATTCGACATGGCCCAATATCTCTGAGGAGATCTGAAACCGGCAGAGAGAAACACGTCACCAGACTTGATTTCAAGGGAATAACTCAAATTGTTGGGGTTTTGACTACTCACAAGCTTCATACCTTCAAGAAACTCTTGGTTCGACAAAAGAGTGTCGACCGGGTGGCTGAAACTCTGCCAAACAATGCTTCTACTATCATTACTGAGCAAAACCAGATTCCCGGAGTCTCTCAGTTCCATTGAAGAAACCCCTTTGCCCGCGGTACCTGTCTCCCAAATTACAGACCCCCCACTGCCCAAATAAGCATTCCCTGCTTCATCAAAGAAAAAGTGATCAGAATTTCTCACCGGAGAAGCTCTATTGGCAGACCAAACCACAGTTTGGCTGCTCAGATGCATCACAACTAGCAGAAACAAAGTGACATCTTGCGTGGGGTGGAACCCGAATGCGAAACCCGAATTGTCCGATACAAGAATCATTCCATCTTGGTCTATCCAAGTCATCTGAGACCCTTTGAACCCTAGTTTCAACCTGCCTTTGTTCTGAATGCTGCCCATACAATACTCAGGCAGGAACTGGAAAAACAAGCACCCCAACACTAAAACCAAGAACAGCCTTGAACCCATGGCTTCAACTCTGCTTCCACAACGGATTTAGATTCTTGAAACTGGGGAATCTGAATATAAAGATCGAATCTTTATGAAAATAAACAACAAAAAAGAGAGAGAACATCCACAATAGTGACACCAAAGGAAGAAAAACACAGAATTGCAGTGTGATGGGCAAAGGGTACTTTCCAAATGTTCAAGAAATTATTATCCTTACCCGGAAAACCTGAAAAGATTTGACATCTTGAGTGCCCAGCTTATCTGTCAAAAGAATAAATGCTCACTGATACCACTTGTGTTTCTATCATTACTATGGATCAAGCAACTGGGAATATAAAAAATAAAAAGAATCCAAGAGCTGAGTTCCCCAGCTTATCTGTCAAAGATTATTAAGAAAGAAAGAGGATTTAATGCCCACTGACAGATCGAAGCTGACAGGTTTCCCGGCTTCCCCGTATAAAAGTGCAAACAGACTTTTCCACAAGAGCAATCTTCCAGTAATCTCACACGGAGTACGAGTAAATTTTTACTTGTAGGGAATTCAAAAAATAAAAATAAAAATAAGAGTATTGTTGAAATTTATCGAAGTATAAACAATTGTCATGAAAGGTTTTACCGGGAGGGAGGTTCAAATTCGTGAGCACTATTTCAAGCTTGTGGTTATAAATTCATTAAAGATTTTATCTTGGAATTTTTAGTTTATAACGGGATAACTTCAGACATAAATTTGGTGGGGTTCATTATATTATTTTCTAAAAATAATTATGGACAACTAATTTCTAAAACGAGGAGAGTGTTTCGATACATTGCACGCCAAAAATAGCATTTTGTTGAATGAGAAATTTACTTACAAAGTCGAATACTTGAAAGGAGTAAGAGGGTGCAAAAATCTATGTGTCCCACATCGATTTTGAGATCTTTCATCTTCCACTATTTATATGATTGCATTGCATTACATTGTAAAACAATTTAAAAAGAAAGATAGAAAGGATTTCTCGCGCATCTTTGTCGTAAATGAGGTAAATTATTCATATATAATCATTTTTTTTTTTAAAAATAACTTACTCCATATGTTTTTTGGGATAGAAAAATAAAAGAAGAGAAACAATGTAAATTATCTGAATATAATCATTTCCTTTTTTAAAAATAACTTACTTTGTATGTATTTTGGGCAGAATTAAAAAAGAAAGGTAGATTTTTTTTTCACATTATAATAAGTATGCAGATAAATCCAATTCTGCTGAGGAGATAGGTCAAAGAAAATGAAGAATCTAACCCATGCTTGAAACATCTGTATCAAATTCAAAAATATGTGAAGATAAATCAAAACTATGGGCAAGTTTTCTTTATATCAATCTCAAAAATTGATTGTCTAAGCCATTACCCATGTTCTTCCAGACAAAATGTTTCCTACGTCATATTTCAAATAGTTTTATTTATATCAGATTCTTTATATCAATCTCAAAAATTGATCGTATTTAATTTCACACCAATTACCAAATAAATTTAATAAAAAATAATTTCAATCGAATATTATAAACCAAAATGATAATGGTAGTCAACTAAATCTTCATTTTTTAAAAAATATCATTGCTGAAAGTATGGAAATGCAGGGTGAATGGCTAGGTGCTGTTTGGCAACAACTTCAACGTTTAACTTAACATTTCAAAAATGTTATCTTAATGCAATGTTTAATTTTGTCATTCTCAAATTTAACATAAACCACAAAAAATACACTGCTAAAAATTAATCCAAAATGCTAAGGATCCGTTTGGTATATGGAATTGATGGAGTTAGAATTGAATTGGAATTGAAATTCCATGAGATTCAATTCCATAGAATTGAATTCACCAATTCCAGTTCATTTTTTGCACTATCAGTTCTAAATTCACATAATTTTTGTGCTACCAAACACCAAAATTGGAATTGAGGTCCTCAATCCCAATTCCATAGTTTGAATTCCATGTACCAAACGGGGCCTAACGATAATTAAAAACGATGTTCCCAAACGAAGGCTAAGTATGAGGCGTGGTCCGCTCGTGTGTGTACCCCGAGGCCCTCCCACTCCTACCCATCAAAAGTGGCTCAGTGATGGTGTTGCTCTCAGAATGATGAATGTCAAGACCATGGAAGGACCTAGCTGCAAAGAATTCTGCCCCTGACTTTGCTGTTCCCACCATCGTCTTCTTCGTTTCACTATCCCGAACTTGGAGAGCTCTTTGTGTGATGCTCACCAATGCAGAAACTCCATCCTCCTCCTCCTCCTCCAAATCATGGGGCTCTGCTCAAAAATCGTCGTCAAGAACATAACAAGAAAATATATGCCCAAAGCTCAGAGCGAGACAAAGGCTAGTTCTCATAATGTGACGACGAATGCTCGTTTTAAAGAAGAAATCCACATAAATACAACAAATAACAATAATTGCGGGCTGGGGGTCGGATGCACGTAGCCTAACCTTTATGTTAAGGGGATGTTTCTCTGTGCTGCTCATAAACAATTTTTAATTTATAAATTGCTTATAAGTCAAATATTCTTTTGTAGAAGTAAAACAACTTAAATGATAGATAAGTCATTTGAGAATATTCATAAATGGTGAAAGACTGTTTTGTAAATAATATGGTCAAAATGGAGAAACGAAAAAACTGATTAAAAAATAAGTAGGTCAGACCTACTTATTTTTCTACTTATAAGCAACTTAAAAGCCAGTTTATAAGCACAAGAAAACATGGCATCATTAGATTTATAAGTTAAAAATTGTTTATAAACAGTTTTGACCAACATATAAGTACAGAGAAACACCACTAAAACACAGAGTGGTTGTTCCCATAAAGGCCATAATGTGATAACGAATGCTCGTATTAAAGAAAAAATCGAGAGAAATGGATAAAATAAAATAATAACCTTTTTGATCAAAATCTTCCATGTATCCACCTTGGAGGAAAGAAAATCTTGCTTCCTCTGATTGCTCATTTTCTTCCACCGGAGCAGACCCAAGCAAATCGCGGAACTCAGTCACATATTCTCCGGTCCACTGACTTCCTCTGAGTATATCAACATGAAAAGAAAAGTATTAGAAATTACAAACCTTTAGAAAATGTAGGTGATAATGTTCTAAAAGCAATATGTCAAGAAAGGTAACTAGGTCTTGTTTGGTAGACCATGATACGAAGTATAAGGTAATGTTATTTCTAGGGGTTAAATATGTTTCTAGTCCATGTAAAATAGACAACATTTGCTTTTGGTCCCTACAAAAGTTTTCTTGTTGAAATCATCCTTGTAACTTTTTTTATTTTTGCAATTGGTCCTCCTGTCAATATGGAGCAAAAATATCATTGTTCCAAATACAAAACCGCTTTGGAGCGCTTTGTATATTTTACAGGGACCAAAAAAACACGGAGTGTACAATATGAAATCCTCGGGACTAAAAATCATATGGGAGGACATATCGCAAAAAGAAAAAAAATTACAAGGATGACTTCAACGAGAAAAACATATTTAATCCTTATTAGGGACCAAAAGCAAAAGTCGTCCATTTTAGAGGACCAAAAAATATATTTAACCCTTATTTGTAGTGTAAATTAGATATGTATTTGATTAAATTATTATTCCCTCCGTCCCAAATACTCCTTATTTCCTTTTTGGACATCCCAAAAAAAGCTTCCTCTTTCTTTTTATAAGAAAAACTTTGAGTGGCTCACAAATCGTTCTCTCTCCTCTTCATCACTTTCAACCACACATTTTCACTTTTCTTAAACTTTGTGCCAAATCAAATTGGGAGCCTTTTTTTGGGACGGACGGAGTATGTCACAACATTATATTTGTAAAACCAGGAACCATGCAAGTTTTTGAGATCATACCTATTGAAAGCAAGCATTGCTTCATAGGGTGTAATAATGGGAGCTAAAAACTCTTTACTATCCAATAGAGCTGTTTGTGCACAAGAAACATATATAAAAACATCACACTGCAAAAACGCGGAAAGGGATTTAGAATCCTTCTTGCTTTTTGAGATGTGAAAAAAAAACCAAGAATGTAAAGTCACATGCCTCAGGGAAGTTAGCAAGCTTGGCAGGATTTGGCCTACCCATAACAAAAATATAGGCTTTCTTCCCAGCCCTTGTGATCAAATCTTTCATTTGATGAATCATGTGGAGATAACCAGCTACAGAAACAATGTGGGGCAAGGCCACAAGAGGGAGTTAGCATTACTCTTATAGTTTTTAGGAATTTTTTACTCCATCTGTTTCACCAAACAATTCTACTTTCACTTTTCACTCTTCACATAAAACACTTGCACTTTCCATTAAAAAGTCTATTTTACCCTTATAAATTCTTTTCAAACCTATCACATCATATCTATTTACTATTAATCTACCCATCACATGCAACTTTTACCCATCACATCCAAGGGAAAAATTGGAAATCAACTACAAAATACACTCCCCTTATATTTGTCAAAAGTCAAAATTGGAACTATTTTTCAAAACGGAGGTCGGAGGGAGTAGTATAATATCTTCTTCAATGTATATGAACAAAATCATTCTATGTATTTATGTTTAAAATGATATTTGCATGATTAAATCAATAGAATGATTAAATAGGAAATGCATAGACCTACCTACTCCAAGAGTTCCCACCAAGATCCCAACAATACCGGCATCCTTCGCTTTCTCAACTAGAAAATACCTGTGGACACGTCATTTATAAAAAGAATATAAGGCAAAGAAGATACCAATTATAGAGGTTTTTACTACATGTAGTATCTGGGAACTTAACAGAAAAAGGACATGCAATACCTACGCCTAAGAATCTTGTTCTGTGAAGAGAAGTTAGTGACCAACAAATCTTGAGCTGCATCGTATCTGACTGGGAGCAAAGCCAGCAACGTGAGCACAATGATTAATGACATTCACAAAACAAGTCAAAAATAGACGACAACACAACGGAAGTGCATTCATGGCAGGAAGATCATACTAAACTGGCAAAATATTGTTCCAGTAATAGAAAATCAGTCAAAGTAAAAAACATTATCATCATTTTATGCCTCTGAAATTTCACAAGTCACATTGAAAAAGAAGCAGTTTAGAACAATAAAAAGACACATGCAAAGACCTATCATGTGTCAACAATTTCTTCCCTAGCAAAAAAACACATATTCAAGGCCTTTAAATGCCCTACGCCAATTGATGTGTAAAGCTTTTAGCATCATCCTAAAGCTCCATCATCTTGCACTAATGCCACATAAAAGTTTATTCATCTTGGTAAATATAGTAAAAAATCAAATGGTAGAGGTTGCTAATACATATCAGAATCCTAAAAATGTCCCTTATGCTTATCCCGAGAAAGGGAAGAAAAATGAATGTGCCCATGCGAAACCAATTATTTATGAGAAAGTAATTTGAGTTACCAAAAGCCAAAATGCAGACAGTGAACATAAAGTATTACCTAGTTCACAACTGTTGAATGTCAATAGCACATTAGCAAAAGCTGAATTGTCTGAACCGATATAAAAAAGCAAATAATCTTTCATCTTATGTCCCTTATTTAAGCTCCAAGACAACCCTCCTATAGTATATGTTTCCTTAGAATGACTTCCATTATCAGTTCCACAGTCAACATCTTCAGGATTGTTATCCACAGATCTAAAAACTGCTGTTGGACTAGTAACAAAGTTTATTACATCCGCATAAGGAAGTTCCAAATTAGATGAGCTATATAATCTTGAAGATTCTGCTATTGCAACTTCCTTGATCTTTGGTATGGCGTGTGCATATTCAAGCCCATAAAGAACCTACATTAAAGGTGACAAATCCAAAAGATTCTCATCTATTTAACCAACTGATCCATTAGTTTAAACAAACAAGCATGATTTCCCCCCTTTATGGATACAAGGATATTGTTACAGAATAGAAACCTCCTTCGCCAAGCATTTAAATCAAATGAAAAACTGCAGAAAGACTAGGACTATTTGTAGTCGGCAATTTATGCTATGACTTATCCACTACAACAACAACCAACCCAGTAAAATCAAATAGACAGGCCAAACCTAATATGACTTATTCACTAAATAGTACTCCCTCCGTATCAAATTAAATTGCATGTTTACTATTCATAGGGTCACTTTCCCTATTTTCGTTAGTCATTTGATAAAATAATATAGTCATGTCACCACTAGTTTGATATAGTTTTTAAATAAGTAATTTTTATTTTTCAATTCTACACCGTGTTACATATAAAACAGACAATTTAAATTAGGACGGAGGGAGTAAATAATATAGGTAATACATGAAGGGTATAACACAACTACTTTGCATATTCTCCTGCATAGAATTTAGACAACTTTTAATAAAGACAATGACGATGATGGCAACAACAACAACAACAATAATAATAATAATATGCAAAAGCTTTACCAAAATTGGCTTTTCAAATTGCAATGTGTATCCATACAGTTTTTCTACACAATTTGGAACATTGATGGAAGCTTTTCCAAAAACATAGAATGCAGGAATTGCTGACGTCCTGAAACAAAAGAAGTACCAGACTTCAGACAATTTCAAATTGCAACTACTGTAAGAATTATCAAAACGAAAATGGAGGAAAGATGTGGTTTACTAACGGACTAAGGCATGTATGACCATAATGAATAACACAGTCCGCATTTACATGAGCTGCTCCAACCTCATCAACACAACAGTTGCCATAAGTCGTATCAGCCATTACGTACAATTTGACATCCTTTGTGTCTCCACTTGACTCTCCGAGTGCTCGGATCTTTTTGTGCAGCGCCGCTACTATTTTTGTTGAATGCTTCAATAGTTCATCTGGGAACTGAGGATTGAAGTATATACACATGAAGATAAGAAAAATGCTAAATTCAAACTTGAATCCTAGAGAGATAGTGGACATTAGTACCTGGAGAGCTACTCTTTTGAAGCCTTTATGAAGGATAAAATCTGCTACACAAACAGTATCATAAGTTGAATCAAAATCCATGGACGTTAGGGGGTGGCAGCGGAAACCCAGAGTGGACTTGCAATATCTCGGAAACCTATGTTTACAGAGTAAAAATATGAGCCAAGATTTTTTTTTACTATAGTCAAAAATTAAGATAGCTTCGACGATCCGGCATATCCTCAATGAGCATATTTAGCAAAATTTTGTCTTTGTACAACTTAATCTGCTCCAAATTTACGTATTCAAATGGAGAATCAAGAAACCTCATATAATTAATCACAGTCAAGTTTAGTTCTTCAATCCCCGAAAATTGTTTTCTTTTGCCTACTATCTTCCCTCCTCCCTTTTCTACTTCTACAGTTACTCCCTCATTTCTTATGTGCTTACGTTTTAAGGCCCGGGAAATAACAGGCCAATAGGGGGGCGCATTCCTGTTAGGCCCGGGAAATAACTGGCCAAAACCCTAAAATAATCTAAAATCTAGAGCAACATGCCAACAAGAACCATGAAACAGGCTCAATTCGTATCATGCATCTAAAAGTAACACAACAACGGTATACCTAATTTGTTTGCTAAGAAAATAACCATTAGAGATCACATCAGAAACGCAGAAGAACATGGAAAAGATGATACCTTGGCAATCGACTGAGTTGGAAGAGATAGACTCGGACAAGAAAATCTGATTTTGGGTCACCTAAGCAGCTGGAATCTAGTACACCACTGGCTATGAGTGATTGAACCACGGGGCACGAGCAGAGCACTCCCAGGCTTCGTAGGGTAGATGCGGGTGCGGAGTGGTGGGGGTTCGAAGGCTGAACGGAGTGGCTCACTAGGTGCATCAAGTTGTTTATTAACTACTCCCTCACTAGGCTGAACGGAGTGGCTCATTAGGTCCTAATTCTTTCTTCCCAATTTGACTTTTTCTTATTTTTAATTTTTGACTTTGACTTTAAATTTTACCTTCTTAAAAAAGATGTTTTGATTTTTTTACAATCATTCAAAATATAGAGTTAGAAGATAATTGGTGTAAATACATGAGGTTATTAATGTCAATTGTCATTTTTTTCTAATGGGAAGATAGTTTTAGGACGGAGAAAAAGGGGATGTGGAAAGAAAGTTTTAGAACAGAGAGAGTAGCATATAGAATATTAATTTAATATTTTAATAATTACGGAGTATTTCATATATACATTAAAATAAATATTTAATTTATAAATATATTAAAAAGTAATTAAATTTAGATAATCATAATATAGACGAGATTGTATTTTTATTAAAATATCTCATTCCTATAAAAGATCAAAACTTTGGAAACTCAAATTACAAGTAACAATAAAATGTATTTTAAAAGTAGAATTTGATTGACATTGTCAATGTATTTTAAAAATACTTTTTACGACGTCTAATAAGTAAGGATTACTTTATCAGTTTTCTATTTAACTTGTTTCCAAAGTTTAATCTTTTTTCATTTTAAGAATAATAATAATAATAACAACAACAACAACAATAATAATAATAATAATAGTTGATGGTGTAAATTACCACGCAAATGCTAAGTACAAATAATCGGAAGGGTTGTAGGTGGAAACACCTGTAACCCGGCTTGTTATTAATGATAATATGTACTATTACAATAGTACAGGCCGTGTGGATTAATTAAAAGCATGCCTCACAAATGAGGCTTTTAGGGATATTTATAATAAAAACAAGCACGTCAAGCACGTCCCGACGTTCCTGTTCTTCCGGCCGGTCAGTCTTCAAGCCATCCAGTCTTCAGATCATCCACCCGGTTAGTTTTCAGGTCATCCACCCGGGCAGTCTTCAGGTCATCCACCCGGGCAGTCTTCAGGTTATCCACCTAGGTAGACTTCAGGCCTTGTGCGAATGAAGTCACGATCTCACATGTCTGACCCTGACATCCACCCGGTCAGTCTACCGGGGTTGGTGAGGTTATGTGGGGTCAGACTTCGGATCTCTCGGGCGCTTGTGACTTCCACCCGGTCAGTCTCCCGGGGTTGGTGCCGTCAGGCGGGGCTAGAATTTGGTACCCCCGGGCGCCTGTGAACTTGCCGGGTGGTACTAGTGGATTATATCCATCAAGGAGTCCTCCGATTCTCGGCTTTGTGGGCACCATCAAGGGCGGGAATCAAGTGTTTGAATAATTATGAATTTTTTGAATCCTCAGGTATGGTTGGCGGGAAAGTTTTTACGGAAATTTGGTACGCCGCCGTCTAGTCATCGCGTCGTTTCCTCTACCCGGATCGGGTAGGAGTGGGCCACCCGGCTGGTCAGGTGCTTGACAGATGAGAAGCTCCGGATGAAGGCTGGGCAGACGGGCCAACTAGAGGTGGAGAATGGCCAGCTAAAGGCTGAGCTGGAGAGGGAGCGCTCCGACCGGGCTGTTCACGCCACTACTTGGGCTGCGCAGAAACCAGAGGAGTTCACTGCCCAGGCACTTTCTGACCGGGAGGTCGGCATTCGGTTCTTCCAAGTGTTCCAGCAGCTGATTGATGACATTGGGATCTTTGGGTTTGAGACCGGTCAGTACCAAAAGCACCGTGGGCTGTACGGGATCTTGAGCTACCGGCTGCAGGATTTTGACCCGGTTGTTCGAACTCTCAATCTCTTTGGTCACGGCCGAGCTGTATCTACCCGGTCTAACGCATCTCACCATTCTTTCTACCTGAGTAGGAAATAAGCCACCTGGGTGGGTTTTGACAGAGCATGCCCGGGCAATGCTTCAAAGTTGATCATGTGAGTCATTTCTTTTTTCACCTGGGTGAACAATAGTTCTAGTCCTCCGAGTGAGCAAGGCAATCAATTCTTTCCATTCATGGCCTCAACCATGCAAACGGGGGAACATATTCTTGAAAAAGTCCTCCGAGCCAAATTAAGCAAATCCATCGTGACCCCGTCACTCACCTGAGTCTGAATCTTGATCGGGTGGGCAGTTTTGTTTTTTTATTCATCCTGGGTAGGTAGGTTCACCCTGACTTTGCCCAGGTGAAAAGTCTTCAGGGAAAGATATCGAAGATCGGGGTAGGCCCGATGTTCCTAGTCTGACCAGGCTCTTTTTTTTTTTTGCTGAAACCGATGTGCAACCGGTGTACCCAATTCGATTGGGCTCAGGCTTGTTAGAAAATTTGTGCAATACTGGTGTGAGACCAGTGTACCAGTTTGACTGGGTCACATATTTTCTTTTTTTTATTTATACTGCACAAGACCGGTGTGAGACCAGTGTACCAGTTCGACTGGGTAGCAGTTTTTTTAATACGTGCAAGACTGGTGTGAGACCAGCGTACCAGGCCGGACCTGTGTCACATATCATTTTTTTAGTTCAATTTGATTGAACATTGACCGGGCGGACGGGTTTGCAACCCTCCCCGACCGGTCATACCATCTTTTCTGAAAAAGTATGGTGTTCCGCCCGAGCAGTTTTGTGATGATCAATTCGATTGAACACTGACCGGGCAGATGGGTCAGCAACCTTCCCCTACCGGTCATACCATCTTTTCTGAAAAAGTATCAACTTTATTGAACATTGGCATGGTACATATCCGGTCTTAGCGGATGATAAAACGGTTGTTCAACACCACTTTCGTCTTTTCCTCCCTACGAACTCTCTTCAAGAGCCTCTTCAAACGTTCTTCCGCTCTGTCCACCTGGTTGCTGGGTGGTTCAGCATGTGTGCGCATCGTCACTCTAGGCTGGCTTTCCGCCTGGCCCTCCGCTCTAGGCACCCTGCTGTGTTGGGGCTCATCACAGAGGCGAGGGTCAAAGTGTCCGGTCTGACTGGGTCGCCTGCCACCTTCTAGTCTGTAGAATTTGCCTTGATTGGAACCTTCACCCCAACCGCTCCTTGGCCGGTCGGTTCTGGTTCCGCCCCTCATGTCCCAGCCTCTGGAACGCTGACCGTCGTGAACCTTCTGGCTGGACGGCTTTGCCCTGCAGCTTTTTCTGGCCTTTGGGAATATCACAGTCTTCATCCTTACTGCGCACAGAGCGCACGCCCCCGTCGGGTGTGACCTGAGTGTGGAGCTTGTGGGATCTGCTCCTCCTAGACCGAGAAGGGGCTGCCCTTTCCAGCTCCCCGGGTGGTTTTGTCGGGATGACCAACCGGGTGGTACTGGCCGGTTGAAACGACGGGGGATGCCCCAGCGTGTTAGGAAGTGATGTATTTTGAGCTAGAGCATGGGGATACATCCCAGGGATGAAAAGAGTAAATCTCCCGGGTTGTTGGAAAATGGGCATAGATTGTCCAAAGTTTTGGAAGGCTTGATTGGGTGTTGTTTGAGTAGTAAATGTGGTGATCATGGGGGAGAAAAGAGAAGTTAATGATGTGATTCCTCCCGGGATCAAGGTAACACCTTCCACCGGGGTGGATTCTATATTGTTGTTCGTCATGGCTTCTTTTTGTAAAGAGGTCCCACGGATGGCGCCAATTTGATGGTGTAAATTACCACGCAAATGCTAAGTACAAATAATCGAAAGGGTTGTAGGTGGAAACACCTGTAACCCGGCTTGTTATTAATGATAATAGGTACTATTACAATAGTACAGGCCGTGTGGATTAATTAAAAGCATGCCTCACAAATGAGGCTTTTAGGGGTATTTATAATAAAAACAAGCACGTCAAGCACGTCCCGACGTTCCTGTTCTTCCGGCCGGTCAGTCTTCAAGCCATCCAGTCTTCAGATCATCCACCCGGGTAGTTTTCAGGTCATCCACCCGGGCAGTCTTCAGGTCATCCACCCGGGCAGTATTCAGGTTATCCACCTGGGTAGACTTCAGGCCTTGTGCGAATGAAGTCACGATCTCACATGTCTGACCCCTGACATCCACCCGGTCAGTCTACCGGGGTTGGTGAGGTTATGTGGGGTCAGACTTTGGATCTCTCGGGCGCTTGTGACTTCCACCCGGTCAGTCTCCCGGGGTTGGTGCCGTCAGGCGGGGCTAGAATTTGGTACCCCTGGGCGCCTGTGAACTTGCCGGGTGGTACTAGTGGATTATATCCATCAGTAGTAATAATAATAGTAATAATAATAATAATAATTCTTGATGGGATCTGATTTGATCTGGTCTGATCTAATCTGATCTGATTCAATATGATCTGATCTGATCTAATTTTAATAAGAATAAGAAAAAATAAGAAAAAATAAGTTGAACGGAACGGGGCGGGCCTTAGTATTGTGTAATTGAGTTAATCAATTACTACGTATTATCAACCACCCGTAATCCAGATGGAGATGGTTTTCAAATCCAAAGCTGCTCAAATGGCACTGTACATGGGGCAAAACTCAAAAGAAATGAGAATGTTGAAATGTTCTCTTCATCTTTTTGCAGTAGCCGTTGCCACAAAAGAACAAAAAAGAACTACCCCTCATCTCCCAAAAGGCAAGAGCCCCCGCCCTTCTTCAATCTCACACTACTGGACATCAGATCCGCCAAGCTTTGCCAAATCAATGCCTCCTTGGATGATTTTTTCCTTTCTTGAAACTTAAAGTTCTCATCTTTCTGTTTCCTTCATCACCCGGAAGCTGTAGAAATGAATGCAGATCTCCAGAAGAAGATGAAGAGGAAGAAGGAGATAGAGAGCTCTCAGAAGAGAGGTCCATTGCTATGTTTCAATAAAGCCCCCAAATTGTCCTCCAGAATTACCAACATTTCTTCTTCTTCTTCTTCTTCTTCTTCCTCTTCTTCAACTGTTGAAGCTTCGAAATCTTGTCTTCATTTTCTACCCCCTTCCAGAACTTCATCTTCTGCATCTTCCAAGAGCGCCCCGCAGAAAAAACCCAAACCCATTTTCAGCACAAAGAGTGCAAATCTGAACTCGAACTGTTCTAAAGAGAACATTTCCCCCAGACCCACTTTACAAAAGCCCCAAAAGAACGCTCCATGGCGGTCGGGGAAGAAACCCATGCCCAGAACTTCTCAAAAACCCGGTCACCGCGCTGATCTGGCCAGTTCAGGGAAGAAATCCAGATTTGGGTCTCGACTGATTTCTGCAAATAAGGGCAATCCGAAACCCCTGGGAAATGATTCAGGTAAGCAGCCAAACCAGCTTTTTAACATGAGCAACAGTTCTTCTGATTTTCAAGATCGTACCCCTGTTGGGAAATCTGCATCCGGGTCGGGTTTAGATTGTGCTAATATTGATGGGAATAGGATAGATGAATCAACCCATTCCAGCGCAAGCGTCGTTAAAACTCCTCCAATTGAGCCCTCAGTGTCTCCTGAGATTCCATATGGGTTGTCCCAGAAGCCGGCCACGGCTTCTGCAGCAACCCCTTGTTATGGTGCAGGGCACGTCCTCTCGGGGGTCACGGATAAACGAAAATGCAGGCCCAGAGGGGTTCTTACTGTAGCACCTGTCCTAGATTTATCATCCAGGTCTGGGAAGTCCAGTGAGAGTGACAACAAGTCAAGAACTTCTTTTGTTCCTTTGCCTGTTGAGGCCTCAATGTGTTGGATGTCATCTTCTCCTTCAGAGAAACCAGGAAATGGCCAATTTTGTGGCTTAATGGGCTCGAATCCGAGTATAACGATAAACCCAATAAAACCCCACGAAGGTAGGGTCTTGGGAGGGTGTGTGTACCCAGAACATACCCCTACTAGTTCGAATCCAAGTAGAGTTGAGAAAAGCGATTCTCCACATTCAACAAGCACTCTGAGTTGTGGTAATGTGATTCAGACCCCCAACTCGGATTGTGATCTTGGGTTTCAATATGAGCTTGATGAGGCGACAGACATTCTTCGCAGCGCAAGCTTGTCATCATCAGCTCAGAATCAGATGCCAGATTCTGATGATCCGAGGACGAGTTTCAAGTTCAGTAACTGTAATTCAACCACGACATTCAGTTTCGTGGGCCACATCACCGGATGTCACAAACCTGGGGACACTTCTGTGTCATGCCTTTCAGAATCCTCAACTGGGAATGCATCTCAGTCTAACATTAGAGTATCATGGAGGGACGTGTCCCTTAGCCGAATCCCTGCCATGGATAGCTGCAGGTGGCTGCCAGATGAAGAAGATAATGATGATGATGATGATGATGATGAAGAAAAAGACAATGTGTTTTGCTCTGATGATCATCAGATCAAACCAGCCCAGAGTTTTGAAGATAGTGATGATCTTGTGATGGAAAAAGTGCTTAAATTGCCTGAATTTCTTGACCAGGAACCTTGCATTTATAACAATGGGGTGGAAAAGATGTTTCCACAAAGGCCTAGTTCTTGTGCAGAGTCCATATTCACTGATGATTGTGGAGGAGGAGGCCTGGGTTCTTCTGCAGATTCAGATTGGAATCTTTGATGCAAAAAAAAGACTTTTTTTTCTTCGTAGTTTTTAGTACTGTATGATTCGCAACGTGTATCACACACGTAACGTTGTACTACAACCCAGTAACGGGGCTGATAATTTTATTCATAGAAATGCTGGAACTTAAGTATTTATTTGTAGAAAATTTGAAAGTTTTCTTCATGTTCTAGGATGAATTTTGCTGTGTGAGATTCTTTGACATTTTTTAAAAAATTGTGCAATGCTATTCATGATCTGACATATTATTGTTTCTGTTTTGGATAAAAATCATAATTCTTGGTGCATATAACCTTTGGTATAAAAAAAGAAATTTATATGTCTTTCATGTGTGAAATGTTTGTGAAAAATTACTGGCACAAGTTGCATGTAAAATCTATTTTTGGTGTCAAAAGTGTTGAGTAAAGCTTTTTTGCTTGGTGGTGAGGATTCTCTGCTTGTAATGGTGTTGTTTTTCAATTGAAACATCATGGCAAATCTACACTTAAGTTATGGTCCGTTTGTTAGGTTTCATTTGGAAATAACATTTCCGATTAGGATTATCTTTTTGAATTATTTGTACTAGTTTAGATTAATTTTAAAAATGCTGAAGTTATGTGCTATCGTTACATAATCTTTTTAAAAAATGTTAATACTAATCGATGAATCTAGTGCCAAACTAACACTTAAGAACATCTCCAACCACACTTGCTAAACATGTCTTGCATTGTCATCTCCAACCTTCTCTTGCTATAATTTAGTTAATATATATTGATTTCACCATTATGGTGCACTATTTACAATAATTTTTAAATTTTATTATTTGATTTATAAATATAAAGTAACTTTGTAAGTATGCAATTTAAAAATCATAATTTAAAATAAAATACTAATTTTTTTTAATTATTTTTGTAAAAAAACAGAATTTTTTTTTCTAGAAAAAAAAATTATTTTTTTTAGTAAAAAAATAAAATAAATTTTATTTTTCTTCTTGCATTGTGGCATTGAACATGAGGGAACAAATGCGTTGTGGCACATCACATGAAAACAAGTAACCCAATCAACATTTTTGTTCTTCTTTTTGGCTTGCTATAATTTACTAAGCTTGCTATTGGTAGCAAGCCATTTTTGTTTTTTAACAAGTTTGTCAAAATTGACAAGCCCCTTGGAGCTTAAAAAATTGCTTGGCTTGTCAAATTTTAACATATAACACGCCATTTTAGCATGGTTGGAGCAACCAAACTGGTCTGATCGTTTGGATTGATTCAACTGATAACTAGTGACTTTGCCAGCCCGATTAGATACCCTAAAAGGTAACTAAAGTGTGCAAACCCGCCAAAATTTGGAGAAAAAAAAATTAGTCCCACTAATCATTAAAAGCAAAACTTCTCTCCTGCCTTTAGTGGTAAGAAACTCACTCCCCAGGATTCATGGGGAAGCTCACACAGGTTCGAACCCCAGCAGAAATGCAAAAGCATTGACTCTTGGTGCGTCATTAGGTTGAAAATAATATGAACAAATATTACCTTGTAATAGGATTAATAGCATTGAAAATATCATTAAAAGCAAGAATTAATGCGAATAATACAAAAATAACTAAATGCATGTTTGGTTTTTGGCATTTATGATGGCTTTTGTTTGTTTTGACCAATTTTAGCGGGTTTGACTGGTCAAACAATCAAAAAGAGTGTTTGGTAGTTGGGTGCAAAGGTTGTTTGTTTGAGTCCGAAAAACCAAACTTTAAAAAACTACGGGGAGTAGCATTTCGCTTTGGTTGTTGGAAAATATATTTTAATATATTATTTGTTATTGTAAGTAATTTTATTATTAAATAAAAATAATTAATTGTTGCGTAGTTGAATAAAAAAATTGATAAATAAATAAATAAATCAATTAATAACTAAATAAATACATAAGTAAATAATCTATAAATAAATAAATAGTAAGTAAATAAATCAATAGTCATTCCCCATGTAAAATTCATGAATCGATTTGCGAGAAAAAAATAATTTTTTCGAGAACTTGGTGTAGAATTAAATAAATTATATATTTAAAACTACATCAAAAAATTTTTGAAACAAAATATGATACTTCGTATAATTATATCATTACATCAGTTGATCGGTAAAAATACATAAATAAAAAAATCATAACAATCTTAGAACAATATATAGCTTATAATTTTATTTGAGGAAAAAAAGAATATATATTGCAAAGCATGTTATACCATATAATTATATAGGTAAAATTGTTATTAAATTTAATTTAATTTATAAAATCTATTTTTAAAAAAGTTAATTTTTCCAAACAATGTTTTATTTCGATTGATCAAATCAGTCAACTCAACTAGTCATTTAAACTAGCCAACACGAACAGCTATCAGTGAACAGCCAACAGCTAAATTCCAAAAGAGCCTAAATGTGATATGCGAAAAATTAATGGAACAAAGTAAAAGTAAACAAAAATAATGAGAGAGATAAGAGTATAACAAAAAGTAAATATACATTTTTATTTGAGTAAATTTCATAAAAGGTCCCCAGTTATAGGTCGTTTTACATATTTAGTCCCTACATATCAAATATTACTAATTTGGTCCCCAATTATTATATTTATTTCTACGAATGGTCATTTGTTAACATTTTCATTAAAACGTGGATAAAATTATAAATTCACACTCCTTTCTCTCCTCAATTAAGCTTTCTCCTCCCTTGTACTCCTTTCTCAAACCCGTCGCTGAATTTCTAGCTTTGAATCCAAAACCAAAATCATCACTCTTCTCTCAATTGTTTGTCTAACTGGAGGAACGATCATTTAAATTTTGGGTTTAAGAGCTTCAAACTCAGCGACGAGTTTGGGAAAGAGTATGAGAAGATGAAGAAAGCTTAATTGAGGAGAGAGAGAAGTATGAATATACAATTTTATCCACGTTCTTAACGGAAATGTTAACAAAGGACCATTCGTGGAAATAAATATAATAATTGGGGACTAAATTAGTAATATTTGATATGTAGGGACTAAATATGTAAAACGACCTATAACTAGGGACCTTTTATATAATTTACTCTTTTTATTTTGTCAATCTTGCCTTGAACTAATTGATGTGATGCCTTTGGTACAATTCATCAAAAGTAATGCTAGAGTCACAACCAACCAGTTCACAAAATTCACAAACTTGCTTTTTTAACACTTTTCTAGAAATAAGATACACTCAAATAATAAAAGATATTTCATTTTAAAATCCACAAAAGACAAGTTTGTGAAATATATATGTTTGTGACTCTAGCATTTTCCATTCATCAAATGTGTATTGGAAAAGATTGGTAGACGGACTATTGAATCAACGCAACGCGTCAAGTAAAATAGACTATGTGCGTTCTAGCCTTCTAGACGGTCCAGTTATAGGTGAGTAGGGGTGGACACGGTACGGTTCCAGGACGGTTCCGGTACCGCCACCCCTTGGTACCGGTACCGGTAACGGACCGGCCGGTACTGGTTCCGGTTCCCGGACCGGCGGTTCCGGTACCGAACCGGCCGGTTTCGGCCACCCCCAATTTTCTTTTTTTTTTTTTGTTTTTTTATTAAATTTTTAAAGTGTAAAATTGTAAATGTGCAATTGTTAAAGGAAAAAATGAAATAAAAAAATCTAAAAATGAAATTGATAAAGGAAAGAATGAAATAAAAAAATAAAAATAAAAAAAATTAATAACGGTACCGGAACCGGAACCGCCGGTGCCGGTACCGAAAAATGGGTACCGGAACCGGTACCGGATGAGACGGTTCCGGTACCGGTTCCCGGAACCGGTGGAACGTCCCGGCCGGCGGTGACGGTGACGGGTACAGGCGGTACCGTTGCCGGTCACGGTACCGTACCGGTACCGTGTCCACCCCTATAGGTGAGACGTCATTCGATAACCAAATCTCCAAAATAAATTTGAGTTAGGAATTAGGATGTTTGGTTCAAAAAAAATAAAACTAAATATTCGTTTCGTCACAACATTTTTTTTACGGATTATAATTTAATTCTTTCGTTCAAACAACTATACAATTTATTCATTAACTAATAGAGTTTAAAATAAATAAATGTTATAAAGTTTAATGCCCTTATGTCAAAAATACATTTTAAGTTGAATCTGATTACACATTAAAAATTTATGTTATAATTAAATATAATTTTGCTATGGTTTATTGTCAAAGTGTATAACAATTTGACTAAAAAGTCAAACTGTAAATGATTTTTTGAGACGGAGTCTATCAATCTAAAAATTAAAATGAATTAAATATTCAAAAATAACATTAAAATCTTCCTAGAATTAAATATGGTCTAATTATATTATTTTACCAAATGACATGCGGAGTATACATTAAAATTCCATACTCTCATGTCTTAAAAAAGTAGTTCTGTTTTCTTTTTTAATTGTCTCAAAAACATGTTTTCATTTCATTTAAATAAAGAGTGAATAGTTCACATTATTTATCTCTATTGTGTATTCTTATTTACTACTAAATAGATTATACTTTTTTTCTCTGTCTTCTCGATTACTTTTGTTCATTTGTATATTTTCATTAAGTATTTGATAAAATAAAATATTCTTGTCACATCTCACTTTGTAAAACTTTTGACGTAATTTTTTAATATGTAATTATAATTTTTTTATTGATGTGCCAATTTGTAAGTAAAATAATTTCAAATGACGAGAGGTTTCAAAAGACGAGAATATACTTTTATTTTTTGAACTCCTTTTTAAAAACTTCTTTTTTTTAGCATTAATAACTCTATTACAAGGTAATAACTACTCATACATTGTAAACATATTGAAACTCAGTAGATATAATGTGTGCACATAGGATCATATCGAACACATAATCTCTCCTTTGAGAAACCCATAAGAGCATCATTGAAGTATTGAACTACAATGTCCTTATTTTTCAAATACTCCTTTTAGATTCAGAGGACATTTTTTGTTGGGAAGCAAATGAATAAAAAAGTCAAGAGGAGAACATGGATAAATGATAAAAGTCATTTTTTTTAATGGATTGGTGAGTTGAATTGGCAGATTTTCCCCCCACCAAAGGCTCCTCCTCATTCCTCATTTCTCTTCTCCTTCAAGCCTATCTGTGTCTAGAAAAAGAAGAAAAGAAGAAACAATAATAATAATGGAAGGTCTGATTCCCCTGGTGTGCAGGAGCATCAACAGGAGCAGAAAACTCCGGCGGTACGATTCTCTCCCCTCGGCGGCGGCGGCGGCGGATGATCAGAATGCGGCGGTTGTCGACGTCAAGTGCCACCGGAGGCACGATTCGTATCCCGTGGAATATTATTACCCCTGCAGCAGCAGTACTCCTAAGGCTGGAAAACTTGATAGATTCGGAAGCCACAAGATTTTCTCATGTTTAAAGCCAAAGGGGGTATAGCATATGGTAAGAGTGCATAATATAGAAGGGGAAACAAAAAAAATAAAATAAAAATTAAGAGTGAGTTAGTATTTTATAAGACCATGTTAGAATCTATCACGGCCCGTTGACTACATGAATGACAATCACAAATAATATATATATATATATATATATATATATATATATATATATAAATATAATAATCATATATTGATACAAATAATTATCGTCTGTCTATGTATAAAATCGTTTTTGATTTTTATTTGTGGGGGCACTTAGTGAATAATTTTTAGCATTATTCTATTTTATATTGTTGGTTTGTTGGTGTTTATTTTGCCCAAGCTTTGTGATTAATGGTTTGTCATTTCGCAATTTTGGTTGAAGCTTTGGTAATGTTAATGTATTGTTGGCTTGTTGCTGTTTATTTTGCCCTAGCTTTGTGATTAATAGTTTAGTCTTTTTCCTTATGAATCCTTAGGTGCATGTATGATGATGTAGATTTTTCATACGCTCTCTAAGTAAAATATTTTTTGAGTTTGGTACACCTAAAATAAGTTTAATCTTGATGGGTGTATTCCCACCCAAGACCTGACTCGGGTCGGATACAACGGGGAACGACCGATGGTCTGGGAGCAACACGTGCCGAGAAAGTTGAAGCCAAGCCGAAACCTGACCGGTGGGAGAGTGAACCGCCCTGGTGGTTCAGTACCCGTCACACTACTGGTCAGGGAGCATGACTTTGCTGAAGGGATCCTTAGATCGCCAGAGCATTCATACAAGAAACCACCTTGGTGGTTCTTTGAGACACGTAATGACAGTTGAGCGCATTAAAAGGTAACAATGTGGAAGCAACCTGCTCTAACCAGATTCCCCTGTACCAACGGATATATTTAAGCACCAAATAGAAAAGCTCCAAGAAATAAGAGACGAACACTACAAGCCAAAAGAAAGAGCAGAAGTTGCGCACTGTCACGTGCCAGGCACATGGTCAGGCATGGGCACATGCCAGCCTGTCTTCTAAATCCCACTACAAATAAACTTTTAACCCTTAGTAGAGGAGATCCAAATTTATCTCTCTAAATGCATATTGTGTAATACTTCATGTATTCTCACTGTACTTAATAACTATTGGAGTATGTTCCCACCTACAGTCCTCCCAGTCAACTCCCCCTCTTAGTCCCTAAACTTAGCAAACTACTCTAGACCCGGTCAAACTACTATCTTTTCATTACCTGTTAGCTGTTAGGGAATGAACGAGTCATTACTATCTGTCTTGTCAAGTTGTAATTTACACCATCAAATCTGATAGCATGTTTCACATAATTGATTAGGTCTATCAAGCATTTTCCATAATCATATACCAATCATTCAAATTTTTTAAAAAATGTTAATTGCATACCTAGTTTTTATACAAATTTATAAATAAAATCATTTTAAAAAGTTTAGATTCTATACATTGTTCAAAAGAGGACAGATGATTTTGGACTAAAGAAGTAATATTTTTTTGGATTATATAAAATGAATTTTATTGCATACAAATTTTATTAAAATGAAAATAAAAAATAAAAAAATATTATGATGGCATTAAATAATATACTTTTTTAGAAAAAGTAATAAAAAGTTGAAAAATGAAATTAAAAAAAGCACTGCCTATATCCTTGAGTATTTTTGTCCACTTTTGACTTTTTAGAGTCAACTAATTTGAACCTTTTACTTATAATTAAATAAAATATATATGATATACTCTGTATTAATTACATAAACTAATATTTGGAAAATATTTTATAAAATAAATCTAATAAATTTATTTTTGTATGAATGTCTAATATCACTTTTATTTACAGTAATTTCTAATCAAAATTTGCTTATTTTGACCAAAGTAGTTAAAAATAAACAATTACGAGTACTTTAGAACAGAAATATATTCCTATGAAAAAAGAGTCTAAGGGCAGTAAGGAGAAACAATGAATTTTTTTAGACGAAAGGAATCTCTGACGACATAAGCCTTCAACCCTTCACTCAAGAATCAATGAATCATCACAACCAATTCCAAAGCCCCACCCTCAAGATTTCCTCTGTGTTTTTTTTTCCTTCAAAACAAAGTGATGTTAATGGCGTTCTTGTTATAAATGGTTACAATGTTTGGCTGTGGCTGTAGGACTTCTGTCCCAAATTATACTCCCCCGTCCCAAATTATTCTTCCAGTTTGAGGTTTGGCTGATTTTTTTTTTCAATTCAATTTATTTAGTTATTAATGCAATCTTAAATTCAGTGACATTTTCTGTATTTTTTTAAATTATATGCTTAATTTTACTTTATATAGAATGCTCATTTCGTTTAGATTTTTTTGTATTTGTGTGTTTTTTTAAACCCCCATCAGAATGCTTAATCCAATGTGAGGGTTACCTATTTTTCTTTTAAAGAAAAATAGAATACTTTATATTGAATGCTCATTTCGTTTAAAGAATGATTCTTTGCAGATGTTGAATGTATACCATTCTTTGTTTGAGAACATTCTTTTCAATTTGTGTTAGGGTCCGTTTGGTACACGGAATTGACGGAATTGGAATTGAATTGAGAGTTGAAATTCTATTAAATTGATTTGGATGGAATTCAGTTCTCCAGTTCCAATTCATTTTTGGCACTACCCATTCCAAATCCGCATATTTTTGTGCTACCAAACAGCAAAATTGAAATGATTATCCATAGTGTGAATTCTGTGTACAAAATGGAGCCTTAGTGTTTTGGTTAGGTATCTAATGGTGTAGATTAATTTAACATTTTCAAAATACAAAAGCTAAACACTGAATCTATTGGTAAATGGACCCTATAACTACTGGAGTTTTGTAGGGTTAAACCTATGGAAGTTCTTAAAGGATCCCCAAGGGTCTCATTGTCCTGTGGAGTGCCATTCTCACCCATGAGAAGCCCTACCTACAACAAGCTTCCACAAGTGCCCATCAAGCTCACTGTCCTTAAATTGGATGGAACTTCTTTTGGTACCCTTCATAATTCTCTCATAACTCTCTTTATTTTGAGATTTAGATATTAGTATTACTCCATCCGTCCTATTTTTTTTTGAATATTTCCCCCCATTTTGGAGCGTCTAGAATTAATTGTCCACTTATCATATTTAGTAAATGGCTATGATTTATGAACAATCACACTTGGGATTTTGTAGAGATCTATGTGGTGAGGAACGGAACGGTGGCTGAGCTGAAAATGGCAGTGGAGGCGGCGTTTAGTCATTTGCCCAAGACTGGGCCAGGAAGAATATCATGGTGTGTTTGTGTGTGCGTGTGTCTGTGTGTATACACACACACACACACACACATTTTGTGTTTTGACGTATCAAATTTGCATCTATGGTTTATTTGTTAAAAAAAAAATTGGGTATGTTTTGATGTTATGTAGGGCATATGTGTGAGTAATCCATCATCTCCGATGGAGCCAAA
>OOIL02006555.1:2137016-2159859 GCA_900332095.2 Cuscuta campestris
GAGTAATCCATCATCTCCGATGGAGCCAAAATTTCACCATTTTTTGGCTTTGGGGTGTGATGGAATAAATCAAAATGGATCTCTAAACTGTCTGCGCTTCTTTAATTAATGAAGTAGCAGTTAGTCAAGCAATGCAACTTTCGACGTTGAGCCGGGGGTCTCTTTGGAAACAGCCTCTCTACTTTCGAGTAGGGGCAAGGTCTGCGTACACACACCCTCTCCAGACCCTACTCTTGTGGGGGGATTTAACTGGGTTGTTGTTGTTGTTGTTGTTGTAGGGCATATGTGTGGGGAAGGTTTTGCTTGAGCTATGATGGGGAGAAGCTATTGGCTGACTTGGATTGTATAAGAGAGTATGGAATCAAGGATGGTGATCAGGTGTGCTTTCAATCTCTGGTCTTCCCAATTTTTGTTTCTTGGACTTTTGAAGTTCCTATACTATACGTCTGTATTAAGTTGATGTATGCACTTTTAATAGTTGTACAATGTTCATTTTGTTGCTAAAAGAATGTTTCATTTTGTTGCTAATAACACTTCTAATCCATAAAACAATAAAAATGAAATCTTGAAAATGAAAGCACCCATTTCTTGTACATACCCGATACGCGGAATGGGACACATTCTTCAGTTAGTTGCCTAAACTCTACAACGATAACAATAAACCCAGTAGAATCCCACAAAACTAAACCCCTACTTTGCCTAAACCAACTCTAAAGAAAAAAACCAAAATCCTAATTTTCTTCTCCTTTACTACTCCCTCCGTTTAGGAAAACAATTCCTAACACTATGTTTGGTTCTAGGAATTTGAGAGGGAAAGGAAAAGAAAATGAGAAGAAAAATATTTTTCTTGTTTGGTTAGAGAGGAAAAGAAAAGAAAAGTGGAAGGAAAAGAAAATAAAAAGAAAAAATGTACTAAGAAAAGAGAAAACCAAATTCCTTTCATTTCGGTGAGGAAAATGAGGGAAAATCATTTTCTTTTCTTTTCCTTCCAAATTCTTTGAACCAAACATAGTGTAAATGAAATTGACTTTCCAATTTTTATCCTTGATTTGATAGGTAAAAGTAAGATGTGATGAGTAGATAATTAGTGAAAAAGTATGATTTGATAGCTAGGGACCTAGGGTAAGAGTTAGTAGGGGTAAAAGTAATTTTTTAATAGAAACTAGAAGTGTTTTTGTAAAAGAAAAAAAAATGAAAGAAGACGAGTTTTGGTAAACAGGGAGTATTATAACCCTGATTTTACTTTCGTGTTTTCGGTGTTTGATTGTTACAGCTTGAATTCGCGCGACATGTCTCAGTTATTTACTCTGAAAAGTTGCCGCGATCAGAAAGAGCAAGGACCAAGTTGGATGAGCCAAGTGAGTAAGTTCAATTCCTTCCTCATTTCAATCATGTTCTAATACTAATGATAATATAACAGAAAATCATTCCCTGATTTTAAAAATATTATATAATTTTTTCTATAACTGCATTCGTTCAATACACGCATTCCATGTGTGGGTCCCTGATACGAATCGATCTGAAACATCTTGGCTCTCTCAAACCCCAGCAGAAGTTGGGATTATACTGCATTTCTTTGCTTGCTGTCTAAAATTGTGCCACTTTATACAGATATAAAGGCAATGGAGATGGGCAGTTGAAATGCAAGGGACAAAATGGGAATAAGAAAATGGGAAAGCTAGTGCACAATAGAGTAACTGCTGTGAGTAAGAACTGCCAATGCAGGTCACTTGTGGTTCTAAGAAAGTGGTTCTCATACCTCAGAAACTCAAAACCAGTGGCCCCGAAGCGACTGAGGGATCGATACTCCGAGAGAATAAAGGATGGGCTCTTATAAGTTCTTGAAAAAATTATTGTTTTTCTTTTGGGTTGAGGCTCAAAGAGAGTAGGATTTTTGAGGATCTCACATCTAAAATGTGACCTTGCACATAATAAACACTCATTTATGTTGTCTTCCAAAATCTAAATACTAGTGTTGTAAAGATCCCAACCACCAAAGCCCCTTTCAAAACAAATTCTTTAGCATTGAACAATATGCATATCAATGAACGACACCAGATATAATGACACACGACGTAGTGCTACAAATTTTTATCCTTGAAGTAGTGTGGTGGTGTTAACCATGAGGTCCGTGTGGTGATTGATGGCTACACACCTCACCCATGTGGTCGGGAATCGATCCTCACCCGTGCGAATGGAACTAGAGGTGGACATGGCTTGAAAGAGTTTGTACTGAGCTTTGTACCTACTAAAAGATACTCAGGACTCTGCAGAACCATTTTTTAACAAGACTTGACCCAATCAAATGGGTCTCATAACAATACATTTGAAGACCAAAGTAAGGGTTAATTGCATCGAGATTATATTGTCAATGATATGATATACTATGCAGAATACAAAATACCCTAGTATTATTCCTAGTACTAACCTTTTTAGAAGTACAGTCCAATTTTAACTTCATCATAAAATTTTTTACTGTGCACTTTACTGTGAATTCTATCTATTATTTCTTTCGTCTCAAAATTAACATCTTATTTTGAATAATGTGCAAAATCTATCTTTTCTAAAGATGATTTTGTTTAACTATCAAAGTTAAAGATTTGTTCAGGGTCTTTGGGCCTGAGATTGTAGTTAAGATTTGTTGGAAAATAAAATTATTCACTTTATTTACATATTTTCATCATTCATTTGATAAAATATTTAAATTTTATTTTCATTTTTACCTAAATTCTTAAATAAATTGAATTGATATTTGATAATGGTTTCAATCAAATATTGTAAACTAAAATAGACTATAATTTAGGACGAGGAAGTAATAAAAAAGGAAAATAATAGAAACTACACACTGTCTAATAATTATCTTAATACTTACTCATTTGGATTATCCTAAAAAATTTATTCCACCACCTTTTTGAGGAAATTTTTTTGTGATCCATACTACGGAGTATTTCTCTTTCTTCTATACAAATTAGAACCATAAAAATTCTAATTATGCGACGGACTTGACAGAGAAAGTAATTTTTTTAAAGAAAATATTGTATGCTCCATTTTTTAGATGTTATTCACTCTATTAAAAGGTAGTATTTTTTATACTATTGTCAAATTAATGATGCACAAAGAGTCAATGCTTCCGCCTTCGCTGGAGCTCGAATCTGGGTGAACTTCCCTAAGAATCCTGAAGATTGAGCTTGCTACCACTCAGAGGAGAGGTTCTATATTAAAAATCATGTAGAATAGGAAAGGTAAGTATCTTTTCCTAAAAGACGAATACATTCAACCATAACTCAATAATTGCCATTTGCCAAACAGGTTAAAAAAGGGTCATTGTCCCTTAAGAAACAAAAGCCAAATTGAAAAATACAAAAGAAAATATCCACTCATATGGGTGCAAACGATATAGCAATATAGGTAGGTAACATCATGGGCTTTTATAAGCCAGTTTGGCATTGTTATACGATTGGAAACACCAACATGTGCCGTGGAGCTTTCAAAATCACATCACCAACTTTTCACACACAACTAATAATTGCTCCTTAATAAGATTTAAGAAAACAGAGCATCACACCATCTCGAAAAACCAAACATATTTACACTCACAACACTCTATAGTTTATGTCATTAATATATATAAATCACTGAAAGTGGAGAGAACTAATGCAGTTTTAACCTACCATACCTGCTTCTTGTACAAAGTGCTGCGTCAAGGCCGAAAGCCGGGCAACTTCGGTATGAATTTCAGCAAGGCATTCGCCGTTACTGACTCCAATGACATTAGTGTCGTAAGTTGAGGAGAACGAGCTCTTAGACTCCTTTGCCCTTCTTAGTTCCTTCTCTTGAGCACCCAGCTTCTCGAGAGCTGATTTGAGCTCTTCGTCTTTGAGTTTAAGGGATGTTTGTGCAGCAAGAACTTCGGTATATCTAGCCCTCAAGTTTTCTCTGGTAAGCGCAAGTTCATCTTCAAGACACCTTTTCTGCCACTTTAGACTGTTTGTGTGTTTATTCTCAAGTAGCTGCTGTGGCAAGCGGTTCCAACCCGCGTCGCTGAGTTGGGTTGATTGATCACACTGATCATCCTTCACGGAAATAACCATTTTGTTCGTCAGCTCCAAAATGCCCCCAACAACAGTCTCGGCTTCTGAAAATTTTAGTTTAGTCTCTTTTAATTCGCGGTGCATTGTCAGGACTTCCTCATCTTTCTCCTTCAGCAGAGATGTTGTCTGCATGAGCTGGACTTCTTTGCTTTTCATAAGTATTTTTAATTCAGTTATCTCCTCGCTTAGTTCATCAAACTTTTTCCTTGTGTTTAACAACTCTAAATCTTTTTCTTGCAATGCAAGCTGAAGAGAAGATTGCTCGGACTTTAGGTGGTGAATTTCTAACCTTGCTTCTACTAACTCTGACTCTTTCACCTTGAGAAGATTCTGAGCTTCCTCAAATTCTGTCCTCTTTAGTTCTAGCTCCTTTTGCATAAAAGACATCTCCTCAGTTGCGTCTTGTAGAGACGATCTTTCTTTATATAACTCATTCTGCAGCTCTTGAACAAGGACTTTTTCCATGGATAAATCCCTTTCAAGTTCCAATTTCTGAGCCTCAACCAGCCTGAGTTTCAGCTTCTCACTTTCAACCGCAACTTGAGCATCTTCCAAGAGTGTCTTGTAAGACATAATGTTTCTTCTTTCTTCATCGAGTTCAAGTAGCTGCTCTTGTAGCAGTCTTTCCCGATCTTTCAATTTCCGGCTTGAAGAAGCCAGAGCTCGTCGAGATGAAAGTAACTCGGACCTAACATCACCAAGCAGCTTCTTCACTCTTTTAAAATCCTCGTATGCAACATTTCCTTTCCTCCTGACGTGTTTTGACGTCGCTGCTGCTAATTTCTTCAACTCTTCCTGTGTTACAAGCCAATTCATGGTCAGTTTTTCCACATTGGCCTCCGCAACTTTGAGTTTATCCTTTTCCACATTCTGCATCATCAAAGAATATCCCAGCATTTTCTCTCTGTCTTGAATTGCCATCCTGAGATCACGAATCTCAGTCTTTTGTTTGCTGAGAACACCTTTTGCTTCATCGAGAAGCTGAGATTTGGATCTAAGTTCTGATTCCACACTGGCAGCTTCTTCACTCTTCTTCATCAAACAGTTCTTCATTTTGTTTAGTTCACCCTCTTTCAAAGATAAAGCCAGTTTGGCAGCAGAAATCTCATTATCTCTATCCTTAAGGCAAAATTTTAAATCTTCAATTTCCAAAGCTCGAGACGACAAAGAAAGGTTAGCCTGGTGTAGATCATCTTCCAGTTTTTCTCTCTTAGAACTAGCAGCAGCAATTTCATCATGCCGGGTCTCCAACTCCACCCTTGCACGACATAAGTCATTGTACTCTAGCATCACTTTCTTCTCTGCATCTTGTAGGTCTTCTTCTTTCTTCTTCAAGATTAACAGAGCAGCCTGTAAATCAGACTCGAGCTTGGGAAGGTTCAGCCAAAATTCAGCAACTTGAGGCAGATATGGATCTCTGTTGATCTGTTCTTCCAACTTCTGTTTCAAACTTTGCAAGAGAGCCCTTGCAGGCTCAGCGGCCACTTTGCCATTTATAATCGACTCCTTGCTGTCCAAGACGGACCTCACAGTCAATGAGAATGGGGCTTTTCTATTTTTTACTGCAATACTAGTTAACCTCTTCTGCTTGCATTTGGTCCTTATATCACATGCCTGAATGGAAATTGGAAGCATGATTAACATATGATGAATAAAAGTTTAAAAGGTATGACTGTATGAAAACTATGACTGTTTTATTCAATCAATTACGGTCCCTCATAGCGAATGTGGTTATAGTGTGGGCGATATTTGCTTGGACGCTCAAGCAGATAGGGAAAGTAATGGATGAGAAACATTTTCTATTGTTTGGTTTCTACTTGAGTGATGAAAAGTAAATGATTAAATTCAGTGAGCTTGTTGGGTTCCACCAAGGGTAAGAAGTAATTCTAAGAAAAATAATTTCCCTGCAAAGCACCAAACCAGACACGCCCTATGGCTAGTGGGTGCATTTCTTTGTTTGTTTGTAGGAAGAGGTGAATTAGCATGGCAACAAAATTACTCCGGCTGATTATTATGCTTTTCTTTGTGTTTGTTTTAGTATTTTCGTATATATAAAAGAATTGAAAAGAAAAATGTGTATTATCTGCCATGTATGCCCAAACAAGTAAATTTGTTTTTAGCTTAATACATTTTGTGGGTTTTGGATATATGGGTTAGATTTGGACACATGTGGGGGGGCTCACTCAATCAAAGCTGTGATATTGACAAGTTTTGGATGCTCTTCAAATCAATTTATTTATGTGCTCAAACAAAACAAGTATATATCCCAAAGAAGGAAAAAACATAAACAGAGAATATAAGATATATATCAGCCACTAATGAACCTTAATGAGAGTTAAATCAACATCAAACTCTTATGAATTATGATGGACATATTCAGAGTTTCAGCCCCGCCTTGCTGTAAGTGGTTTCTTAGGCCCCCGTTTCCTTAATTGTATTTAATTATGCCCGAGAAGCAAAGCTCGATCCACCAGGCGACAGAGGCCTGAGTGAGATGGGTTGTAATAGCCCGGGCCTAGAAGTGAGGCATAAGCCCATGTGATATGGGCTCCGGGCATAACCCACAAGCGAGACCCATCCAAAGGGCGTGGTAAAGGTAACAAGAAAGGCTAGATACATTGAGGAGGCGTTCCATCGTGACCAAATGTGATCTATTTTTAGCTCCATGAATTGTGGATCGGTCGGTTCGTTCCAACCACCAGATGTACTATAAATACACCCTCTCCTTGACTGAGATCCAACACCGGATACACAAGGAATATCTATAACTTCATCTCCCTTGGTATTTATTTCTAATCTTAATTCTTTTCATCATCTTTCTCGATTACACAATACATTCAGATATATCAGGGTAATTGTACAATTTACAACATTATACAAAAAACACATTCTAATAATCAATTTGTACAGGTAAAATGAGCCGCAAAAATTAACACAAACAAAAAAAACAATATTCAGAAGAGAAATGAGAAATCCTAAAAAAATTGCAGTGCAGAAAAACCTAAAGTCAACCTATATATTACTCTATAATCGTTAATCTAGGAACGTTAATTGACAATTTCATCCAGATAAATAAATGACCTAAGATATACGGAGCAGAAGAAGCCATTGATTTACCTGGGAAAGAGAAGACGAGGCGGAGAGGTGGGCGTGCAGAGAGGCCGACGACGCCATGACTTTTTCACCTCAGTCTCGGAGCCATCTGACGCGTCTCCGAGATTTCAGGAAGACGAAAGCGTACAGTGACGGGTGTATGTATCGACGGGAAACCTGGAGACGAGCTGAAGAACGGCGGAATGGAATCAAATCCAGGAAATCGGGTCCGCTGTATCTCCAAGAGGGAAAGACGCTCCGGATAGAGGCGCAAGTTATAAAAATAGACACATGGCGTAATCCGCTTTGCTTTTATCAGTTTTAAAATTTGATACGTAAATTAGTATGAAGTAATGATTTGATTGGAATAAGTTGTGATATGATTTTAATTAAATTGATCCCAATAAAAAATATAAATAATAAATAAAACTTCCTAAATAAGAGTAAAACACATGTCAGATCTTCAAAATAGAACCTCAAACTTAAAATCCTCTAAATATGAGTAAAATTAATAAAATAAAAAATCAATCCACAACCCCATTTTCTTCCCGACAGAATCTTATTCAAAAGCCAATCTTTTCCGCCGTCCAACATCTTCGATCCCTTTCCAATCTTCATCTCCGCCACCTAATAGTAGTGTCATAGCCGCTGCCACTTCTGATTCACAGCGACATCGCCACCACCATGCACCCCCACCCCCTATGATTCGTCTCCGCACCTTCTCAGATTTGCTACCTCACCCCACCTCAATTTCACACTTTTCAATCTTTCAGAAGTGTTTGGACTCCCTATTAGTATTTAATAGAATTTTTATTTTTCTTGAGCTTTGTTTGAATGCTTTCAGATGGCGATTCGGTGTTGGAAAATGAGAGCCAACTGTTAGATGGTCATCCGGCTGCCATAACAGTAGTTGTGAGATGGATAATGGTCACCGATTATATTATTGCAGGTTAGTGGTTGAGTTTGAAATTATCCATTTGTTTGACATTTTGAATTTGCAAAAGTGGCATTATACATGGTAATTTGTGACATGATGCATTACCATATGTGACATTA
This sequence comes from Cuscuta campestris, assembly GCA_900332095.2. Classification (NCBI taxonomy): domain Eukaryota; kingdom Viridiplantae; phylum Streptophyta; class Magnoliopsida; order Solanales; family Convolvulaceae; genus Cuscuta; species Cuscuta campestris. The sequence goes on from OOIL02006555.1 coordinate 2,145,257, forward strand.
TATGGTGATCTGTGGCATTATACATTACCATATGTGACATTATATGTGGTCATGTTTGGAATTATACCTTCATTGCTGTTAATATGGTACTGCGATGGAGACTGTGCAGAGTGTGATGGTGGTGTCGGCAATGGTGCAGAGTGTGATGGTGGTAGAGTGGTCGTGTCGTCGATGTCGGTGAAAAATAAAGGGCAACAATGTTGGATTTTTTCCGCGGTGGCACATCATCCCGGTGTGGGCGGAGTAAGCCAACGGCGGAGATTCAACTGAAAGTGGCATGCGGTAGAGATGCACTGGGCAACACGTAATGACGATGGCAGTGGGAGTGTGGCGATGGAGCGACGATGATAGGGTAGCGATGGCATCGACGTCACATACAACGGTGGCGGCAGGGGTGTAACAATGGTAAGGGTGGAGACGATAGTTAATTTAGGATTGTTTTTTTTAATTTGTAAATGTACTTAGTTTTAATTAGAATGGAAATGGGAGATAAATATTGTATTTTGTTTGCTATTAGCTACTGGAGAGTTAAAGTTTTGTTGGGGAGTATAAAAGAACTCATGTTTTTAGTTACGGAGTACTAACATTTTGTTTTCAACTTCAGAGTTTTTTATTTTGTAAAGATGGGATGCTTAATGGCTAAGGGTGATTAACTTCTATTTTGGTGATTAACTCCTACTTTTCTCATAAATAAATGAAACAAAAGAATTGACATAAGAAATTTTATTCTACGTGTATACATTATTTGGTTGGTGAGCAAATGGTGGGAAAGACAAAGAAAGACGAGGAAATACAAATTTCAATATAATTTTTCATGTTTAGACGAGAAAGAAAAAGGTAAGGAAAAAATGTATGTGGAACCTATGCCAAAACTATTCTCATCAACAAAGATGAGAAAACCTTTTCCTTATCTTTTGTTATTTTCTTTTCATTTTCTTATTATTTTATATCAATCCAAATACTAATTTTCTTCTCACCATTTTCTTTTCTTTCATTTTCTTTCCTCTCATTTTTTTCATCTCATTTTTCTCATCATCCAAACAACCTAATAATAGTATCTGAATTAAAAGTACAAGCAATAATCTATTTATAGGGAAAACCAAGGGTTTCAAACTACTTCGGAGTACATGGGACGAACGGATAAACAAGGCTCCATAAAGTTCAACACGCTACGGGATGAGTTTGTTATACCCAACAAACTTTACCTCAAATCAAGACCACACAATTCTATAGTCTCTTCTCGAGTGATTATATGATTTGATTCACTCATCATATTGCATCGCCACAACAATTTCGTAAAACATGTCTTCCGACCACCTGTTCCTGTCCAGAAGATTTTTGACACAAGGCATTAATCACAATTCCTCACTCGAGTATAGTAGCCCCTCATCTAGTCTTGTGTTTAATTTCTTGTGTCGAAAATCTTCTGGAATTGTTTCGTCAAGAAGTCTGCACAACACGAATTATTATCCACATATATCCTCTAGTTCTGTTCCTGTTGGTTGTTATTGCATCGATAACTTGCACATTGCATTCCACCACTCTTGCCTGCCTATGAACATAGGCTCTGATATCACATGTTGAGATCGTGCATACCTCCACCTTAACTTTGCATTAATATGATATTGCTCATTTTGGACTAAGCTCTCATGGATGTGTTTTTAAACACCTTTCAAAATGCCTCGTGCTTATGAGTTGAGTTGAACCTACTTCATCCGTTCCCAAATTAGCATCCTATTTTGAATAACGACATATGATTGAATTCATTTTCAGTTTTGATTTAAATAATAGTACACGATTTCAAAATACAATTTATTCCATATTTAATTCCTTTGTCACATAGTATTTGTTTAATTTTGATTTTTTGCAGTCAATCAGAATTGACCTTTGACCTATAATTAAATAAAAAAATCACCCAAATATTTAAGAGTAAAACATATGTAACATTTATCTTCAAAATAGGAGATTTATGTTTTTATCTCACAAAAAAGTTTGTACTGTGACATTATAACAATATATAGTGACATTTCACTTTATTGTTTAGTAATTATATTGACATTATTGACATTGTATTCCTATTTTGAGGATAAAAATTATGAAGCTCATATTTTATACTTTTTTCATAATTTACTCCTAGTTTAGTCATTTTTCTTTAAAAATTACATGATGTATTACTTAGATAAATTAATATTTTAGAAATATTTTACAAATTTAAAATAATAAAATTATTCTTGTATCAATATACAACATACGTTTTATTTAATTTATTTATAGTAAACGGTCATCAATTTTGATTACGAAAGAGTCAAAACTACGCAAACGTTCTAAGATTAAGGCAATATTAAAGAATTACTTCAAATACTATCTAAAACAATAGATAACATGATTATATTATTTTAATAAATAATTAATAAAAATAAGTGCATATAAGAAGAAAAAAATGACCAGTATATAACACAGTAAGAAGATTAATTAGGGATGGAAGAAGTATGTACTCCCTCTCATTGTTTTTGTTCCATTTTAACTTTTTTATTCATGCTACTATTTTTTTGTCTAAATCCATATTTAATTAGCCATATTTTGTAGTTCACAATCATTCTTATTTTATCTTACTTTGTAACATCAACACCAACCAAACAAATACGGAGTATATTTTTTTAACTATACTAGAAATACACAAAAAACTGTACCCCAAAAAGATGCACTGATATTTTCAAAGTTTACACTGACATAAAATGTTAGCGTACCGATAATTTGTATTTGTTTTTATGTTTTTATTAATTATTTGATAAAATAAAATATTTTTATCAGGACTTATGTCTTTTATAATTTTTTATATAATTTTTAAAAATGTAAATATTATTTTTTAGTCCTATACAAATTTATAAAATAATTAAATTTAAAAAATACAGAATTTTAAACATTCTTCGAATTTTACTTTTCCAAAATTTCTTTTTTACTTTTCCTGTCACCGCTTTGGTGACCTGTTTGGTGTTAGCTAATAAAGGAAAACAAAAATAATTCAAAAACCCACTTTCTTTGGACACACACCCACGAAAGCAATAGCACAAAGATTTGATCTTTTTTATTGGCAGTACTTTGGAAGAAGAGAAACCCCCCAAAAAAGAAGAAACCGCCAGCTGTTGGAACTTGCATAGTGCACACTAAACCAGAAAATTCACAGAAACACATTGAAGAGGGAGAAAGTACACTGTTCTCTTATAGCTTAGCTACTATAAACATCACCATATATACATCACAGGCCATAAAGAAACCCCTCAAGAAATATCATTCCAGAGAGAAAGAAAAGAAAAGAGAAAGAAAATGTTTGCAGCAGAGAATGGGCTGAGAGGTGACCCAAGGCTTAAGGGCATTTTTGAGGCCATTAGAGTCATTCCTCACTTCCCTAAACCAGGTCACCCCATCTCTTATAATCCATCTCCAATTTTCTTTCTTGATTTTCTTTAGTTTCTTGATTTTCTTTAGTTTCTTGATTTTGGTTTTACTTTGCTTAGATTTTGTGTCAATTAGAGTCATAGGGATGAATTGATGCAAATGCATGTTGTTAAAAATTTGTTGCAGGGATAATGTTCCAAGATATCACAACTTTGCTGTTGAATCATAAGGCCTTCAAAGACACTGTTGACATTTTTGTTGATAGATACAAAGACATGGGCATCTCTGTTGTTGCTGGTAAATCTATCTAAACAACACTCTGTGGCCATTCAATTTTGTGAATTTTTAAGATTTTTTTTTTATAAAAAAAAACATGTTCATGTGATTTTGGGTTGAACTAGTGAACCAATCAGATTCAAGGGGTACTGTTTGGAAAATATGGGTTCTTTTTGGAAATGTGGTACAAAATGCCAAATTTAGATTGTGGCATTTTCCCAAAATTTTCTTAGATTTGATTTGATTTGTAGCAAACAGTTTCATCTCAAATAGCTGCAAAGATTTTGTTGTGATTAGTTCTTTTGATTCTTTTGAAATTGTCTTCTTCTTCAACTGTTTAATCATTTGTTGTTTTTTTTTTAAAAAAAAATTGGACTTTTGCTACACTTTGCATTCACATTATTTTTCCTAGTTGGTGACCAATGATTAGCTTCAAGTTTTGTTGGCTATACAAGATTGCACTCTGACTGAATCTATAATTGTACTGTCAATTTGGCATGGAAGATTTTCTACCATAGTACTTGGTCCGTCCCTTAGTGTTTGTCCACTTTTGACTTTTGGAACTGTTCATCTAAGCACTTTGACTCATCAAATTCTCTCAATGTATAAGCCTAAAAATAGTCGATCTTGTTTGATTCGTCTTAACATATAGATTATTAATATATAATTTTTATAATTTTTGAATATACAAATTACAAGATAAAATGGATTAAAGAAGTGCATTGAATGGTGTGCAAAAATGAAAGTGGACAAACACTCAGGGACGGAGGAGTAAAAGTTATTCTAGAGGTTAAACACTGTTCACAAGTCCTCTGTTCATAGGACCTTATGAAATGTATTACACTCCAATTATATTTTATCTATTGGTAATACTTTAAACCGTATTTCAATGTTGGAGTACATTTTTACCAAATCAACAATGAAGGATTACAAAAACAAAAAAACCCAAATCAAACCCCTCTTGATTCACTATTGTCTTCTAGGAATTGAAGCTAGAGGATTCATGTTTGGCCCCTCAATTGCCCTAGCTATTGGAGCTAAGTTTGTTCCATTACGCAAGCCGGGGAAATTGCCAGGTTTGCCACATTTTCTTGGTTCTTTTTTTCTTGGTCATCAGATACAATGAAGCGAAATGTGGTAGCAGTTCAAAGTGAATGTGCCTTATTAGGCTGTGAAATGGACTAATGATACTGCAAGTGGTGCTGAAAATCCACAGGCGAACTGATATCAGAATCGTATGAACTGGAATATGGACAAGACCGTTTGGATATGCACGTTGGGGCAGTGCAAACGGGCGACCGTGCTGTTGTAATTGACGATTTGGTAGCTACGGGCGGGACTCTTTCTGCTGCAATAAAACTTCTTGGTAATCTATGTTTTAATTTTTCCCCAAGCCAAGTGTCTTTTATAGGACCATGCTACAATAACACCAAGTTTGACACCGCTAGGGTCTTGGAGACAATATAAGTTCTCACTTGTTTGTGCAAAAACTAGCTTCATGGTGTTAACCTTGGTGTGAAACTTTGTGTTATTGTAGCATTATTGACCTTTATATGTAAAGGCTCTTGACACCAAAGGCAAACGCCAACTGTTGTCTGTAGGTGCCTTTGGTGTCAAAAGTGGGGTTCTCCAAGCTTTTTCCTTAACGCAATGAAAGATTTTGGTTTTCTTTTTACTCTTTTTCTATGATCATAGAGCGAATGGGAGCTGAGGTGGTCGAATGCGGTTGTGTCATTGGCTTGCCAGAAGTTAAGGTACTATATATTACTTCTAACATTTTTGGTTTCCCATACTATCCTTTAATGGTTGTTGGGTCTAAAGAGGGATATATAAAAAAACAGGGGCAAACCAGGCTAAAAGGAAAACCAGTCTATATACTTGTCGAGCCACGGGAATTAGGAGATTGATGTTGAGGTACCATCTAGTTTCTCATCACATTCCTATAATACGATGACTAAACACGCGTGTAATGCGGGTTTCTTTTCGTTTTTGCATTCTTTATTATAGGAAGGAAAATGATATGGTGGTTGATATGTCAAGAAGATGTTGTGTTTGGCCGAAAAGCTTCTGGATTCTGAGTCGTCGCACGGCGGGGCCGAGGCTTTAGCTAGTTAATTTTAAATGTGTACCCTCTTATTTTCATTGCTTCAAAGATGAATATATGTCCTAAATGATGTGTAGAGTTCAAGAACTACTTTTCTTTTCATTGATTTAAGCCATGATATGGTTCATGTTTGTTATTCCTTTGCATTTTGTGCATCTCTCCCATAGTTCAAAAGTTGTGCTTCTATAATCCTATAATTTGCATGTGAAATGTAGATATACCCAAGAACAACGTAAAAATTTGTCATATAAATCTGATTTTAAAATTATATACTCGATTCTAAAGACATTTACAGACGATGATTGTCTTTGTAGCCCAAATAATGATTATGTTTGAATGTTTATGAAACATTTAATATCAAACTTTTGTGTGAAAGTTGGTGGGTTTATAATATAGTCCATTTAGAAATATATTGTAAAATTTATATGCCTTGCATTTGAAAATTATGCCAAAATATTCACAGAATAATGAAGTGATATGACTTTATTATTTCATCGAATAATAGATGAAAATCGTAACTTGTTTTATACATTTGTTTATATATTTTTAAAATAAGTAATTTAGAAGAGACAATTAATTTAGAAGAGAAGCAAGGAGTATAAAGAAAATAAATTTGACTAGTTAAGGACTTAAGGTTTAAAGAATCCAACGAGAAATGGAAGGAATATTATCTTAATTTGAGCAAGGCCAGAGATAAATAATGAGTTTAGGGAAAACTTAGTGAAAGAGATTGATTTGACAAAAAGTGCTTTTTTCATTCTTAAAACCAAATTTTGTCCATTTATCTATCCTTATTTCAAACCCTCTTTATTTATTAAAAAGAATTGATTTGACAAAAAGTGATCTTTATCATTTACACACTCCCTCCCAAAATTAATTACAAATTTTTTATTTATGAGAAAAATTCTGCATTTTTTAAATAAATTATCTAAAAAATGGTATATGAAAAATTAATAAAATTTACATATCAAAAAGTATGTCAAAAATTATACTCCATTTGTCGTAAAATGATCTTCCTAGTTACTATTCACATGATCAAATTTTGATCACTTTTTTTAATTTATTTCCATTAATTATTTGATAAAATAATATAATCATGTTAGCACTTGTTTTGTAGAAATATTGATGTAGTTTTAAAATATATAATTTCTATTTTTTAGTTTTTATATATAATCAAATAAATTTGATTGAAAATAATTTCAGTCAAACTTCATAAAGCAAGCTGGAAAGATCATTTTAGGGCGTAGGGAGTACAAAACAAGAACTGAACAAAATATTTTATTTTATTGAATAACCAATGAAAATACATAAACAAATAAATATTTTCGATATCTAAGTCCCAAAAAATTTATAATCCATTTAAAGACGTACGGAGGGAGTATGTATCTAAGTATTTTCAATTAGTGAAATTTGCAGTAAATAGAACTAAAACATAATGACTTTCATAATGTAGACTTAAACTTTTTTATTCCCTAAATATGATTTATTAATGACTTAGTGGAAAGAACAATGTCCAATAATGATGGACATTTAGTTGAATAATGACTACTTGATAATGACCAAATGTCCTACATTGGGAAATAAAAACATATGGTTCTATATTGGAAAAGTCATTATGTTTTAGTCCTATTTATGTAAATTTCCCTTTCAATTATAATTCACCCAATCATATTTTATTCATTTCATGTATGTCTATTTTCATTAGTTATTGAATTAACTAATACTCCATCGATTTTAAAAAAAGTTTATTGCATGTTTGAAATGACACAAAGTTTAAAAATAGTTTTTGAGATTTCCTAAAATAGGACTAAAACATAAATCATTTTTCCCAATGTAGGACTTACACTTTTGTATTTCCTAAATAGCACTTAATAATGTCTAGTGGGAGAAATAATATCTAGTGATGATGGACATTTACTTGAATAATGATTAATGGATAATAACCAATGGTTTTATATTGGGAAATAAAAACATATATATGATCCTATAATAAAAAAATTATTTTGTTTTAGTTCTATTTAGATAAATTTTGCAAATAGAAACGATAAAATATTTTTTGAGACGTCCTAAAAAAGAAATAAAGAGTCTTTCTTTAGGAACAAGAAATTAAAGTATAATCATTTAACATGTTGTGCAATAAATCTATCTTTTGTGATTTGTACCAAAAACACATGCTCATGCAATGTCTCATTTAACTTTGTCTCGATATAAATTTTCGTAATATACCAAAAAAAAAAATAAATATACAAAGAAACTATGGAGTACTTTTTTTAAAAAAATGTGAGAAACATGAAAATCTTGATAATGTATATATAATTAAATACTCCCTCCGTCCCTTTAAATACTCTCTCCGTCCCTTGAATAGATTTAAGGGGAGTGTATTTAAGTATTGAATTTCTAAAAATGTTAGTTGATGCGATGAGTAAGGGTAGCATTTGATGGATAGATTATTACTAAAAAAAGTATGATGTGATAGGTAGGGTATGAAAAGATAATGGATAAAAGTGACTTTTTAATAGAAATAAGAAGTGTTTTTGGAACGGATGAAAAAAGAAAAGAGAAAGGTTTTCAGGGACGTAGAGAGTATATTGAATTGAAAATAATTCAGCCAAACTTCGTAAAATAAAATGGAAAGATCATTTTAGGGAGTAGGGAGTACAAAACAAGAAGTGATAAAAATATTTTATTTTATCGAATAACCAATGAAAATACATAAACAAACAAATATTTTCGATGTCTAAGTTCCAAGAAATTTATAATCTATTTCAAGACGGAGAGAGTATGTATCAAGTATTTTCATGTCGCCTAAAACTTGCATGTCAATTATAATTCACCCAATCATATTTTATTCATTTCATGTGTGTCTATTTTCATTAATCATTCAATAAACTAATACTCCCTCGGTTTAAAAAAAAATTTATGTTTGACTTGACACAATTTTTTTTTGAGATGTCCTAAAAAAGGAAACATAAAACATTTTTTGAGATGTCCTAAAAAAATAAAAAATCTTTCTTAAGATGAAGAATAATACTCCCTCCGTCCTGAAACTTTCTTCCCACTTCCCCTTTTTCTCCGTCCTAAAACTACCTTGCCATTAGAAAAAAAATGATGACAAATGATATTAATACCCTCATGTTTTTACACCAATTATCTTCTAACTCTATATATTTAATGATTACAAAAAAAATTCAAAAAATCTTTTTTAAGAAGGATAAAATTTGAAGTCAAAACCAAAAATTAAAAATGGGGAAAAGTCAAACTGGGAAGAAAGAATTAGGACGGAGGGAGTACTCCGTAATCATTTAACATGTTGTCTAATAAACATATCTTTTGTGATTTGTACCAAAAGCACATGTTCATGCAATGTCTCATTTAAATTTGTCTCGAAATAAATTTTCGTAATATACCAAAAAATAATTAAAGATATAAAGAAACAATATATGGAGTACTTTTCAAATAAAAAAAATATGAGAAACATGAAAAATCTTGATAATGTATTTATGGAGGAAAGGTAGGCTAAAAGAACACAGTGGCCCATAAGATATCAGCACTGGGCCTCCAAATCTTCACTGACATTTATGTTTGCCAACTGCACGATAAAGTTTTCCTTTTTAAACCTACTACGTACGCATTCTTCACACATGCTACGTGCCTACATTCTCTCAAAGTAACCATTTTTAAGTTGGTTACAAAATTAAAAATTAATTTCTCTATTCTTGAAAACTCTTTTTGTTTTAACTTTTTTAGTTAAGTACTCACACTCTTTGATCTTAAATTAGGCATAACCTAATTAAAGAAATCTTGTAAAAATGTCATATATCAAAACTGCATTCTAAGATAAACCCCTCTTGATGAGTTTTAAATCCCGGGACCTGGGAAACTAGGTAGGAGAGAATTGATTAAGGGTTGAGTGCCTTTTTGGTCGCAAGAGTGCAAAGTAAGTATATTTGTTTGATAGAGAACATGTCCTTCTCTCCCCAAGAGGGAGGGCCGGAGGGGTATTCATACAATACATTTGTCCTATACTTGTGTTTCTTGGTCGTTGTCTACGACAGGACCTAGTGAGCCAGGCCTGTTGGAATCATGTCTTTGACTAATAATACAAGAGATGTAATTAAAATAATAAAATAGTATTGCAACAAATAATATGCAAACGAGTAGTAATAGGGTGGCCCTTGTGTGGGCCCGTTGAGTAGACAAGGAAAATAGGATCTCATGCTCGTGATAAGGTTGTCTTGCTTCTCTGGCAGCAGGGTTTCGAGCACGCGATTTCGTTGCTCGAAGACAACCGAGTAAAGATTTGCCCGGGTCTGCCTCTAGGTCCGAGTGCATGGGTTCGAGCTGAGTAGAAACGCGTGTCTGAGTGCAGTTGCCACTCTGAAGGCTTGGTTTCCTTTAAGTCTTCTCAACCAAGTAATGTGTTTTTTTACCGAGCGCGTCTGATTCTTGCGACTATATGGGCCATGCGTTGGGCTGTCATTGTTTTTGTTGGGTTAGATACACCCCAGTCCATGGTATCCATCACAAATATATTAAATTTATATCATAATTTAATATATTTTTTTCAAAATTTGTAATCAAAGTGTGTCATAGTTTAACCAAAAAAAGTCAAAACAAAAGAAGTTTTTTAAGAAAGGGGGGATTAAATAAAGGTGGACATAACTGAGCTTCTCCCTTGATGGGAGTGTAAGAAACTCACTCTTCTTGATTCGAAAAACTCACACATATTCAAATTACAACAGAAGCGGAGATATTGGCTCATTGTCAAGGAACCAATTCAACCAAACGCTCAAGCTTGTGGTTGTGGCCCAAGAATAGTTATTTACTCTCTCCGTCCCATAAAGTGTTACCCACATTGACTAAAGTAGAAATTAAGGGAGGGATAATTTTGGGTTGACTTTCCAAAAATACCCTTGATGTGATGGGTAAAAGTAGGATGTGATGTGTAGATTATTAGGAAAAAGGTATGATGTGATAGGTAGGGTTTGAAAAAGTAAGGGGTAAAAGTGGTTTTTTAATAGAAATGGGTAGGAGATTGTGGGACACAATTTTTTTGAAAGGTGTAAATCTTTTTGGGAGGAAGGGAGTATATTCTAACACGCCCCCTCACGTGCAGGCGTAGTCTTTTTCAAGACTTGCACGTGAAACCTTAATTTTTTTTAAACTGGGTGGCGTTGAGTTTCGAACCCGTGACTTCTTAGTCAACGAGACTCCGATACCATGTCAAGGAACCAATTCAACCAAAAGCTCAAACTTGTGGTTGTGGCCCAAGAACAGTTGTTTATATTCTAACACTCATGATACATTATTAGTTTATGAAAATATGAACATATATTATTTTATCTGTTCCTAAAAAAATTTCATGTATTGACTTTTAAGAAATTTAAATGAATATATTTTGTTGTTGACTTTTTAAAAATACGTTTGGATGAGATATGTAGATTAATATTAAAGAGATTTGATGTGATTAGTGAAGGACGACTCAAACTCTCAAAGGAGCGATGTCAATATATAGTGACAGAGCCAAAACCTCACAAGCGGCTTGCGTTGACACATTTCGAGAGTTTGGGTAGTGCCCTACCTAAAAATGTGTCATTTTGATACTATTTTCTAATGTTTCATTTACTTTATAATAGGGTAGGATATATCGTATATGATATATGAGTCATAACTAGAAAATAATATCAAAGTTACTCATTTTTATGTTATCTTTTTTCATCTTTGAAAAAATTTACGGAACTTACAGAGGAAGCATATGTTTCTTTGTTGATCGAGATATATTTTGATTTATTTATGTCAATTTTGTGTACATGAGTTAGTGACATGCAATTCAAAAATAAGAGTTTGTATTATTGATATTGATTTAAAAAGTAGTATAAGTTAAAATAATAATGAGCATAAGTCACAAAATATTTTAAAATATGGTTTGAAACAAAAATTGTTTAACATATGAAAAATTGAAATGAGATAATTGAAATAAATGAAATATAATGTATTTTAATAAAAATAAAAGATTCATTTTTCTAATTTTTCGTTTGTCGGCACTTTTCAATCTCTTCCACTTTTTTCTAATTTCTTCTAGTCCTTCCAGTTTCTTTAAATTTCTTCTAGTCATTTTTAATTTTTCATGTTTTTCTAACTAATTCTAGGAAAAAAGAGAAGAACATGCCTTTAATGTTTAAATTTAGATTTTTCTAGAAAAATATTTTTCGTTCAATCAAACAAATCCTAAGGGTTAGAATCCAAAACAATAATCTCTTAGAAAAATTATAAAATATAACAAAATTTCGTCACATCCGTGTATGATACGTGTTAAAATACTACTAGTAAAAACTACGGAGTATAAAAAAAGAAGTTTATTTTGGACCGAAGGCTGAACTCAACACAAATACACAAAATTAGCTGCTCATGGCCCATACTCATTCCTCCTAAAGAAAGTGCCGATAAGAAGCCCACCTCCATCACTCGCCAACTGGATTGCAATTTTTGAGCCGAAGTTATCGTCCAATCGAAATCAGTTCCGGGCCGGGTTCAAGTGCAAAAAGTCCAATTACTCTGGTGAAGCACAAGCGCAGGCTTAATAAGCAAAGTCCATCTTCTCTTCCAGTAGCCGAATCCGAGCTTCATGGGCTAAATTAAATCAGTGGCCCAATTCCAAGAGTCCAGTTTCCATCGTCGCATCTACGGTCAACGTAAGGCGCCTTCAAATTTCAGCAAAATTACTAAAAAGTATCCGAAAATAAGTTTTCATGTTGATGGGTTTTTGGAACATTGGTTTTTATTCTAACATAAGATTAATGTACTATGATAATGTGACACCATGATCTTGTTTGGGAATAACGTTAGAGATTAGATTAACGTTTTGGATAAAATTTTAATGGTGCAGATTACTTTGAAAACGCTAACGCTAAACGCTGGCCGTAGATAGCCTTTTCAAAACGCGAACCCTAATATTTAACGTTATTCCCAAATAAATCCTATATGCATTATAAATCTTATTTAAAAATAAAAAATATTAAAATGCTCTTTTGTTTCTTTGTCTATATTTTAATTATACCTGATGGGTACATTGGACCGAGTGAAAAATATTAATGTAATTAGCTCAATGTATATAAAACATCCAATTTGTTTTGAATAACATCGTGTTGCTACTGACCAACGTATTGGACAAGTTTGACGGCTTCCCGGTTTGTCATATGTGGCAATCCTTTATGATCCGCAGACGATACAACAGTAACAGAAAAAATATGTTTGGAAAAAAATCAAAACACAATTATTTAAAAAGGTTTGAACGGAAAAAAATAAAACAAAAAAGTAACGAAAAAACATAAATTATAAAGTATTCATTAAAATTAAAATGCTGAAAAAAATGAAAAAATATAAATTGAAAAAAGAATAATTTTTATTTTATTTTAGAAGACTGAATTCAATTTGAACGGAAATCGGTAAATATTAAGTAAATAATAAAAGTGTTATCATTGTAGTAGAAGTGAGGTGTTACGGGTATAAAGTGAGTGATATAGTGTGTGCAATCAACATTGATCTGACATTTAATGACTGTTAATTTGGAATGAGCAGTGGTAAAACACTTAAATAGTGTTAGGGGGATGAAAAATTTTATCATTTCAATTTAATTAAGGATAATTTACCTTAATAGTATTAAAATATAATGACTTTCCCAATGTAGTACTATATATTATTTTTTCTCAATATAGTACCATTGTTCATTCTCGACTAATCATTGTTCAAGTAAATGTTCAACGCCGCTGGATATTGTCCAAACTAAATGTCTCCAATCACTGAATATTGTTCCCGCCACTAGACATTTTTCAAGTACTATTTAAGAAATAAAAAAAGTTTAAATAGTACATTGAGAAAGGACATACAAAATATGTTGTTTTAGTATTATTTAGTTCAAATTTTACTTTAATTAACCATGATTACCTTCAATGGAGTACTTTACTCGGTAACTTTTAAAAATGATTTGATTGTGGGGGGGGGGTCCTATTTTAGTGCAGCACACTATGTATCGAGTAATTATTGAGTAGTTATTGGAGCTGAGGTTCATTCCAAGTTGTGATTGGTGTGACTAGCTAGAATCCAAATATGCTTCTCCCCTAACTTAAAAATAAATTGGAATTCAATTATACGAAGTTTTTTTTATATTTCAACAATAGGCCCGGATATTTATCCATTTTAACTTTTCCAGACAATTCAAGTCATACTAAATAAACTTTGATAATTAATGAATTAAAATTACTGTGTATGTATTAATCCAAAAGAGATTTTATTAGATTTACTGTTGGCGACAGAAGAAGGAAGCCGGATCAAAGAAGGAAACTGAATCCCTTTGGGATTCGGTTTAGTATCTTTCCTAGTTTGCTTAGTTCTTGTTATAGTAGGAATAGAAATATAGTAGGAATAAAAGTTTACTTATATGCTTTACTCTCTTCTTATATAAAGAGAGTTAGATCTTTGTATTCATAGAACAATCGAATATACAGAATATTTTCCCTCTTATTAATTTCTACATGGTATCAGAGCAAGGTTTGAATTCTTGAGACCTCAAACACGCTTCTTCACCTGCCGGTGGGCATACACAATTCAATGCCTACCGGCGGGATATTGTAATTTTTTATTTTCTTTATTTGTTTTCCTTCACTAAAGAATATCATGAACTCCTTTAACGAAGAACATTGCTGTCGAGGAATCCCGCCCAACCATCAATCTTGAAGTTGTCCGAGAAGGGTTGTTCTACAGAGACAGACAACTCTTTCCTTTGCATGCAATAAAAAAAGTCGGCGTTCAGGGTGTTCGAAAAGAATGG